>JAPYZC010000822.1:0-25187 GCA_030522665.1 Ichneumoninae sp. A BG-2022a | reverse complement strand
TTCGGTTTAGGGTTGTTTGGAAAGCGGGGAAAGGTCGTTGATCAATTTTGAAAGCGGAAATTTGAAGGAATTTTTGGGACGACTTATGGCGTATGTCGATGAATGTATCCAAGATATATTTTTTGCGCACACTTTTTGTTAGAAATAGGGTAGTTTATGACGTAGGATTATTTTTTTATTATTCGCTTTAGGGTTGTTTGGAAAGTGAGGAAAGGTCGTTGACCAACTTTGAAAGGGGAAATTCGAAGGAAGTTTTGGGAAGACTTATGACGCATGTCGAAGAATATATCCAAGATATATTTTTTGCGCATACTTTTTATTAGAAATAGGGTCGTTTATGACGTAGGTTTTTTTTATTATTCGCTTTAGGGCTGTTTGGAAAGCGGGGAAAGGTCGTTGATCGATTTTGGACGTGGTGGTTCTGCGAGGGAATTTTTAGAAATATCGGTTATGGAAAGATTTATGGGGTATATCGAAGAGTATATCTACAATATATTTTTTGCGAATATTTTTTATTGGACATGAGGTAGTTTATGAGGTTTGATGATTTTTTATTTATTATTTGTTTTAGGGTTGTTTGGAAAGCTGGAGAATTCATCATCAATTTTGGATTTGGGGGTTCGCGAAGGAATTTCCGGAAACATGAATTATGGAAATATTTTTGGGTGGCTTATATCGAAGAATATATCTGTGATATATTTTTCGGTGAATTTTCTTGATAATGGATATATTTTTGAATATATTTTTTTGAGAATATCTTTTACTCCCGTGGGGATCCTTCGAGCCAGTTTGAATCCGTTCGCGAGGGAGGCTCGTGGAGAAAATCGTCGAGGCCTTCGGGGAGGGCTATAGGGGAAAGTTTCGAGCTGAAAATAAGTTCGAGCACGGAGAAGGGCTTCGATCCGGCGTGGGAAACTCTTAATCGAGTTTATAGATCCTCGAGGCTATTTTCGGTTGGAATTATTAATTAGTCAAAGCGTGGGCCGAGACAAGGGGTGGGTAATTGTAGCGAAAGAAAAGTCCCCTAGGAGGAAACGGAAACGTCGGACGAAATGCTAATTTTTGAATTGTCATTAATTTATGCGCAATAGAAAAAGCAAAAAAAAACATACAATAGACACAAATCAGCGAGTAAAAAAAAATCATTGGCCGGTAAAACAATTTGCAATTTGCTTTGAGTATTTTTATTAAAATATCTTCTCGATCGAACTTAACAGCTAATTAAATTACACGTACAATTCTCGAGATATTTTTAAATACGGGATTAAAAAATCCAGCGATCGTTTAAATACAAATAATACAATAATAATAATAGTAGTAATAATTATATTAATAATAATAATAATAACGGAATCGTTTGGAGTAAATTACAAAATTTTCGTACGTTGCTACTTACGATGTAAAAATTATTAACAAAAATTAGAAGCGCTTTCCGTTTGCCGAATAAAAATAATTTAAAGGGTCACCGAGCGACGGACGCGGATTTCATATTTATAAAAAATGTAAAACGTCGAATGGAATCGCGGGCATTCCGCGATAATGAAATTTGGCTTCATTGTAGTCCGTCGTTTCACGGTGTTGCGGTAAATGGTCCGTACGCGATGAATTCCCGCCGAGAATTTGAATACCTTGAATGAGCGCAATTTGTCGCGTCGCGATGACGTATTCGTCGAATAAATAATGAAAGAATAGAGGAATCGAGGTGGAAAAGGGAGTCCCATCTAGGAAGATGTCGACCCGATAAATTACAAAAAGGAAAAATAAAGAAGAAATCACGATATTCCATGTGGCAAAAAAAAAAAAAAAATGACAAAAAAAAATATATATATATTTTCGAATACTTTTCGAATTATGAAAAAGTTTCTTTTTACGGGTCAATGGTAAAAATTTGTATGATTGTTACAAATGCCACAGGAAAAATGATTCGATCGACGTATCATGAAAAAAAAAGTTATTTTTTTTTTTCATTTTTTTGAAACTCTTTTATCATCTCTCTTGAATTTCTTTCTTCGGTTTGGTCATGACGCATCTGCCTCTGTAGCAAATCTCGGTCATGTGCGAGACTTTCGTAGTCGTCGAGGTCCGGAGGATGGCCCCGAGTTTCGTCTGATTAGAATTTATCGAAATTGGGGCGGTTTCCGTTGTGGTTGTCGTTGTTTCGGTGGCTTCCGAAGATATGGAATTCTCGCCGGCGAGTCCAGCAGCGGAGGAAGCCGTCGGGGTTTCGGTATCGACCGGCGAGGTCGAAGAAGCAGCGTCAGCTTCGGCAGAAATTTCGGTGGAGCCTTCGACGTCGTTTCTCGTCCCGGCGTTTTGGGCATTTTTCTCCCTTTCCGTCTCCGCGTCGATCCCCGAATAAATCTTCGATCGATCATCCGATTTTTCATCGCCATTTTTATCCCCACCGGCCTCGTTCTCACCAACAAAAGACCCCAATTTTCCATCAGCATTTCCCTTCCCATCGGCCTCGTTTTCGTCAAAAAAAGATTCCAATTTTTCCATCGCCGAATTCGTCGTCGGGACTTCCGGAGTGGTCGAGTACTCGGTCGGTAAAACAGTCGAAGCGTTCTCCGCCTCGCCAGTGGTGCTCGTTGAGTCCGGAGCGGAAGAGACGCTTTCACCGGCCGCCGAGGTCGCATCGGGGATTTGCTCGTTGTCGTTCTTCTGCTCGTCGGCGTTCTTCATGGTGTCGAAGATCGCTTTGACGTAGTCCGAGAGAGTCTTGACGGTCGTCTCGCCGTCGGATTTGGTGACGACTCCGGGCAGCTGGGTGGTCGTTGAATTCGGCTTGACCCGACGATTGTAGTTCGACAGTCCGCGATCCGTCGGATAACGCACCTCGCTCCACTGGCTCCGATGGTTCTTCGGATAATTCTCACCCTCGACGTCCTCGTCGGTTTTGGCGATGTTCCCCCTGTAGTCGCTCTCGAACACCTCGTTACCGTGACCGGTCATGTTCTCGTCCGAGTCGCGGTTTTCCTGGGTCGATTTTTTTACGGAAAGGTACTCGCCACTGTGCATCGCTATGGAGTCGATGTATCGCTTCGTGCTGTCCCAAGACTTCCTGGGGATCGTCATCGTCGTCATCAGCGGGGCGTTCGTCGGAACTTCGGTGGAGCTCGGATCGGTAGTTTTGGAATTCTCATCATTACTGACGGTAGTTTCGTAGTTTGTCCGGTCGACCGTCGTAGTTTCCTGGCTCTGCGTGTCTTGCGTCGCCTCCGAAGTCGCGACGGTCGTAACCGGTTCGGAGTGGTTCGAAACGGTCGTTGCGCTGTCCGGGCTCGATTTATTGTCGGTCTTGAAAATCTCCTCGAAGAAGTCGTCCAACATGGTCTTCTCGTCCGGTTCGGAGATCAGTTTTTCCTGCTGGGTCGTCGACTGCGTGGTCGTTTGGCTCTCTTTGGACTCCTCGGCGAGGCGGTTGTACTTGTAGCGATCTTGCACCAGGCTGTTCACTGCGGAACTTATGTGCTGCGACTCGGCCGTGACGAAATCGTCGATCGGCGCCGGACGAACTCGCACTCGGACTCTGCGTCTTCGCCCTGCCATCTGCAAGACGACGGAAATAAAATGTTTAAATTTCGGCTACTTTGTTGCTGGCTGTAAATTTCTACACTGAGAAAAATTCGCTTGCGGGCTGCCGAATAAAAAAATGTTTGTTTTAATTCTACTTATTCTTACAATTACATGTGATATTGAAACAACGACAGCAAGACTGTCAAGGTGACATGTTGTCGTTTCAATCCGGAAATTGTACGCATTCAGAGTAGAATTGAAACAATTTTTTTACCGCTTTGGCAGCCCGCAAGAAAATTTTACTTGATTCAATGATAATTTTTTTTTCAGCGTACGACACGTGCTGAGTTATCGGATCGGGCCAGTCCTTGCCAATGTTGGCACGCCAACTTGACCTATTCATCTATCGGACTTAAACTGCAAGTTCGGACTAGTATGTAATTTTTTTTATTAAATTGCGATTTCTCTTGTTTTTGTAAAAGCTAAAAAACTCCAACGTTCCAATTCGAATCAGTTATAACTTCAATTATTTCCGTTTTCGTAGTATGCAAATGCTAATCACACATTTTACAAAATTTTAGTAAGTCTATTTGTAAAACGCATGGAATGGAATTCGACTAAAATAATTTTTAATTTTGAATTCCATTCCGTATGGTATGAAAAACGAGTTACCGAAATCATTGTACACACTGAGAAAAAAAAATTGGTTGGCTTTACCAAAAGTCGCCTTGATATACGTTCAAAGCTGTTATTTGTTTGGTAAAAATGAGGCATTGCTTTGTTAAATGATTATTCGCTTCAATGTATTCAAAATTTGTCGATTGAATCAAACATTTTTGTTGTATCAACCAAATACACCTTTGAACGTATGTCACCGTGCATTAGCTTAATCCAACCATTTCTTTTTCCCAGTGCATGCGATGGAATTTTCATATTGGCCCGAACATTGGCCGTTTTCGTTTGATCGGAAAAACCTACAAAACCCACAAAACGAAATACCAAAAGTCGCCTTGATATACGTTCAAAGCTGTTATTTGTTTGGTACAAATGAAGCATTGCTTTGTTAAACGATTATTCGCTTCAATTTATTCAAAATTTATCGATTGAATCAAACATTTTTGTTGTATCAACCAAATACACCTTTGAACGTATGTCACCGCGCATTAGCTTAATCCAACCATTTCTTTTTCCCAGTGCATGCGACGGAATGTTCATATTGGCCCGAACATTGGCCGTTTTCGTTCGATCGGAAAAACCTACAAAACCTACAAGGTTTTTGTATAGATTTTGTAGGTTTTGTACCCTTCTTGTTGGTCGAACCTACCCTTCTTGTTGGTCGAGGTTCCGGGCTCGTTTCCTTGAAGATCTCCGTTTCGCCGTTGCGGGCAGTCTCGCTAGAGCCCGCAAACTCCGTAGAGGAGTTCGTTAAAAATGTCTCCTGAACCGTGGGAGTCGGTGTCGTGTTTGCCAGAAAAGCGTTCGTCTTCATTCCAAAATTGGTTCCCTCCATCGAAGCGGCTTCCACAGAGGCTTCGGCACTGGAGCTCGCGGACTTGGATTCCCTGTCGTCGGAGCTCACCAGTACGGTGACGTAGGAATCCTCCGGGGCGGCGGTGATGATTTCCGGTGCGTCCGCCGAAGCTTCGTCGTTGGCGTATTTGTATCTTTCATTTTCCCCGAAGTTGTTGCTCTTCCCCGCATCATGCGAAAGCCTGTTCGCCGATGGACTCGGCTGGAAGGACGTGCTCGTCAGTTTCGTCGACCACTGCGACTCGGCCCCGTATATATCGCGATCCGGGCCTCCTCGACGCGGAGGATTCGCTTTAAGGCGCGATCCACTGGCTTGGCCGTACTTGCGTGGCGGATTGCTCGCCAATTGCGTCTGATCCGCTTCCGGGCTTCCTGGTTCCGGTCCAAAGTTCAGAAGGAAGTCTTGGCTCCCGAACTGACAAAGACGAATTAACCCGGTGATTATTCAAATGTCGGATAAGAAAAGACAGAGTATGAAAATGAAATAAACATTGATACGGCGGCAATGCGTAGAAATTATCGTTGACCCATTTTGAAAGTTGTTCGATAAATTGTGAACGGTTTGAATTATACGTGATTATTAGTGATTATCAGTGACTATTAGTGATTATCAATGATTATCAGTGATTATCAGTAATTATCAGTGATTATCAGTAATTATCAGTGATTATCAGTGATTATCAGTGATTATCAGTAATTATCAGTGATTATCAGTGATTGTCAGTGATTGTCAGTGATTGTCAGTGATTGTCAGTAATTGTCAGTGATTGTCAGTGATTGTCAGTGATTGTCAGTGATTGTCAGTGATTGTCAGTGATTGTCAGTGATTATCAGTGATTATCAGTGATCATCAGTGATTATCAGTGATTATTAGTGATTATTAGTAATTATTAGTGATTATCAATGATTATCAGTGATTATTAGTGATTATTAGAGACTATTGTGATTATCAGTGATTATTACTGATTATTACTGTCACTAATTCTTTACTTACTGAGGATTCGCTGTGTTGCTGTTGTGCCGGATCGCCCGCTGCTCCCGAGGCCAGCGGAAGAGTTTCGAACTTCTCATCGTAATAGGCTTGTCTGTCCGGATCTTGAACGGGCTCCACGGGTCGAGGATAATTTTCCTCGAGTGGCAGATCGTTGTTCTCCTCTAGCACGTACTCGGTCGTCGTAGTGGTTGTCGTAGTGGTGCGTCTCCTTCCGGGCTTTCTGCCGCGAACGCGGATTCTATTGTTCTTCGGCTCCTCGACTCGAGTCTTAGGTTTTTCGGTGTACGGCGAAGTGTCGGCGGTGAGGGTCGTCGAAGAGACGACTTTGCTCGTCGTCCGACGATTCGGCGACTGATACTTGGGACGATTTCGGGGTACCTGAGCGTGACTGAGACTCGAATCTTCGGCGGTCTCGTCCACCGGAAGAACGGACTGTAACTGGGCCTGCAAAAAAAAAAAAAAAAATTAACGATCATTTTAATCCAAACCCGAAATTTTGTTAAAAAAAGATCCAAGACTTCGTCCCACCTGATTATCGCCAGGCCTGAAGCCATTGTGATATCTGTTCTCCACGGGATTTACCGGATGGACGGGTGGAACCGGATGGACAGGATTGAAATTCGGCGGTCGAATGAATCCGTACTCGATGTCGTCGTTGGACTCGTACTCCACGGTCGTGGTGGTCGGCGCTGGAGTCGTGATCGTTGGCCTGTGAGTGGTGGACGGTGGCGTGACGATTGTCTTCTGATAGGTCCTTATGGGAGCCTGAATCCTGACGTACTCGTTGCCCTCGGTCTGCACGTTAGCGCCGTTGGGCTGCGGCCTCGTCTTCGGCCTGGACCGGGTGCCCTCGCGATGACGCGCCGCCGGACGTTCGGTCGTTGGGGCGTTGTGGTTGTTCACCGAGTTGAAACGAACGTACTCGTCCTGGGAACCTCTGGGCCTCGTCTGCACCGACGAATCCGGTCGGCCGCGACCTCCGAGTCGTCCGCGGACTCTCTGGCGAATGACGACCGGGGCTTCGGTCGTTGTCGTCGTCGTTGTGGTCGGTTCGGTCGTCAGCTGAAAGAATGGACCATCGAACGTATGAGGATCAGTACATTTTTGCGACCCTAGCGACCTCTGCGATAATCACTACGTTTTCACGGTGGTTTTGTGCAAAAAATGTACTAGTGCTGATTTGATGGTAGCAAAAGTTTTCTTATCTGAAGTGAATGGACAATGAATATTTTATTGACTTCTTTACTGAAATTATTACTGGCAAGAAAAAGTACTTTATTTCACTCGGTGCGTAAAGTGCAGTTTTACGCACGCTTCGTTAACTCCTCTTTCGCACCTTGTGAAATAAAATTTCGTACGATATTCGTGAGAAAAACGTTTTCTTAACTCGTGTGATTGTAACACTCGCCTTCGGCTCGTGCTGCAAACTCACACTCGTCAGAAAAACGTTTTGTCGCAATAGTATCGTAATATACTATTATAGCCTATGTACATCTCCTTTTTATTAGCATTTATTTATATAAATAACATGTAAAAATAAATGCTACTAAAAAGAAACTTTGCGCAGGACTCATATAATACCTTGACATTTGAATAATCATTTCAGTTAATAAATAAATAAACAAAACATTTTCTCTCTCCGAAATTGGGTAATATAGCGTCCTAAATTGGTATAATTCACGATGATAATTCAAACCAACATTACCAAACGTTTTTTTCGGTACATGCTAACCGACGTAAAAAAAAATTGTGTAACTGGTGTTATAGTCCGTCGTCTCGCCTTTTAACACACATGTCACGAAGCGGTGCTTTCCAATAAATGCTTCGTAAACTTTTTGCACAAACCACCACGGTAGTTCCAAAGGTGGTTCTGCTAGGGGAGCGAAGGAGCTCCACTGAGAAAAAACATTGTTTGGATTAACCAAAACACGCGATGACATTCGTTCAAAGTTGTTATTCGTTTGGCACAACTAAAACATTGTTTAGTTAAACGATCATTGTCACGACCCTGAAGATATCTGCATGACACCAAGTTTCATCTTTGGCCAGTCTCTATCAGTGCACGGCTTTAGCAACAATAACCAATTGTTCACTTATAGAATTTTAATCTCCAAGTGAACATCCTGCAGCAAAGTTTGTACAATGCAAAATACAACCATTATAACTTGACGAAAGTTGGACACACGCAGATATCTTCAGGGTCATTTATTGTCTTCAATTTATTCAAAATTTGTTGATCGAAACAAAATTTTTTGTTGTACCAACAGAATACACCTTTGAACGTATGTCACCGCGCATTTGCTTGATCCAACCATTTGTTTTTCTCCGTCTCCGTATTTACCTCCAGCGGAGCGTGCTCAGGGTGCGACCCAGCGGCCCCGAAGGACTCCTGATGGTCCCCGGCGAAGGGATCGTAGATCGGTCCCTCATTGGTCCCGAATCCGGAGTTCTTCCCATCGTCGATCGAGAAGTGTTCCCGAGGCCTGGTTGGGTCTTCGTTGGAGACGCGGGGAGCTTCCCCGCCGTGTTCGTAGAAGGCAGGCCGCTGGTAATCATTGGCCTGCGAATTGGCGGGTGTTTCGGTCGCGGGTCCGTGCGGGCCTTCGAAGCCCTCCTGCTTGTGCTGGTAGAAGCCAAAGTCGAGGGGCGTCGGCGGTGCGGTCGATCCGGATTTGACCTGGTAGTTGAATCCGTTGACCGGAGAGTCCTCCAGGCTCGACCGGCTGTAGTCGCCGGCTGGGAAACGCTCCTGATACTGCTGGGAAAGCTGACCCGAATCCTCCGGCGACGAGAGTCTCACCTGCTGGTAGCTCACGGCCTTGGAGTAATCAACTCCAGGGACGGAGTCCTCGACCCTCGTCTGGTCGCTCTCCTGCGCCGGATAATTGTCGCCTCCCACCGTCGAGGAGTCATAGTTGTACTGCGAGTAGACCGGCTCGTTGGATCCGAGTCCATCAGCCTCAGGAAGACGGGCGTTCGGATCCAGAGACGGATTCCTCTCGCTGCCCGAAGCCTCGTGAGCCTGGACGTCGTGAACCTGATTCCTGGAGGAATGCGGATGCTCCTCGTCGCGGCTCTTGTGCCTCTGGTTCTTCGACGACGAGGGACGCTTGTGATTCTCCTGAGTGTAGGATCGCTGGGTGGTCTCTGCCACTTTGGACTTGGTGGGTTCGTAAGTGTCCCGGTACTCCTGGGTGGTCGTGACGTAACGGGAGCGTGACCTCCCGAAGGGCCTTCGGGTCCTCTCGTCCCGGGATTTGGCTGGTGGACTCGGGGTCGTTGTGGACGTTGTGCTGGGCCTGGTGGCCACGAGTCTCCCCCGATGACGTCCCCTGGACCTGACCGTCGTGCTCGGTGCCTCGGTTGTCGTGGTGGTTGTCGAGGTCGTCGTTGTCGACGTGGGTTGCCTGTAATTGACCTGACCGCCGTCCTCGGACAGCGAATTCACGAGACCTGGCAGCTGGGGAATTATCGGTGGAAGCTCGGCCGGAAGATTGTACTGGGTCGGACCTGTAAGAGAAAGAATTAAAATGAAAAATTGCGAGCATCGATATTGCGGCCATCGAAACCTGGCACTTCGTGCATTTGTTACAAAAAATATTATGCGATACGAGTGAGTGAAGGCGGACTTTTGGCGGCGGTTGTGAAGCGGCGGCACTCGTCTCCTCTCGTGAGGCCGCTTCCCAACCTTCGCCAAAAAGTCCGCTTTTACGCCCTTGTATCGCAAATTACTATTATGTGTGTTAATTTTTTTGTACGTATTTTCGTACTTTTTCTTTGTCAGTGATTTAATGGTGAACGCTCTCCCATCCGTTGAATTTCGTATTATAAAATGTAAAAAATCACTGCAAACTGTATAGACCTCTGAGTGAATCCTCGTAGTTCGCTGCCGAATCGACCTGGCCGGTGGAGTACTCGGGTCCGCGCTCGGTCTCGCGGTGATCCTGCAGCTGGTACCGCTGAACGACCTCCCGATGCTGGGACTGCCTGTTCGGAGGACTCTCTCGGACTTGGGAGTAACTCTCCTGGTAGACCGGGGTGCTCGAGACGGTCTGAGGGTCTTCTTGGTAGGAAAACGCATTGACGACGCTGGGACGCTTGTAGACCGGAGTCGTCGACGGGGAGGACTCGTCGCTGTATCGGGGCGAGTGATTGGGAGGCCCTTGGTTGGACTCCTCCTGGAAGGTCGGTCGGGGTTGGGACTGTTCGTGGAAGTTCTGTCGCTGCGCCTGGTCCTGCGACCCCGCTGCGCTGGGAAGTTCACTGGCGAAGTGCTGACGGAATCTGAAGCGGGATCCCGGTCCGCTGGATTGGACGGTCGAGTAGGCCGGCGTCGACTGATACTGAGGCGTGCTGGAAGGCTCCTCCTGGCGATAGTTGGGGAAGGTCGGTGTGGTCGGTGAATCGTAAGTGGTCGAGTAGGAACCGTCCTGGTTGGATCCGTCGATGAAGGCGTTGGGCTCGATCAGAGGATTCAGATCAGGTTTCTCGACCTCATCGAGGCCGCCGTCTTGCGATGGCTGGATGTGGGAGTCCAGGGTGTTGACGACGACGGAGCCGATGTGGGGCGCCGGAAACGGAATCTTGGAGTAACCGGGCGGAGGGTTGAAGCTCAGAGGAGCGACGAAGAAGGGCAGCTTGTCGACCCGACGCTCCACCCGGTTGTTGTCTATGGAGGACAGGTAGGGAAGATCGAACTTGGCGTAGCCGGAAGGTACCTCGAGATTGGACGGTCCGACGAAGACGTTGGGTGCGTCCTGACCGACGTTGTCCAGGACGTCGATGGTCTTGGCGTTCTTGAGGGTCTTCAGCACATCGGATATCCTGATGACTCTGCTGTCGAGGCCCGCGTGGCTCATGTACACGGCCAACGGTGGTTGATTCGGCGAGAGCGGGGAGTTCGTCGTGGTCTCGTGAGTGGAGCGGTCGAACTGCTCGATGTTCTGGTTGGCCAGGGTTTGGGGACGCTGGCGGGGCTTGGTGCGGACCCTGCCGTGTCTGTTGTACTTTCCGGAATGCTGGTGCTGCTGGTGGTTGTGCTGGCTCTTGACGAGCGGCTGAGACTGCGGCGGGACCTCGGACGGCCTCGATGACTCCGTGCGGTGGTTGGCTCTTTCGGCCTCTTCCTTCTGGACTCTCTCCAGCTCCTTCTGCGCCGCTATGGTTCTCTCGATCTCCGCCTTCTTCTGCCTCTCCAGGGCGGCCAAGCGCTCGATCTCCGCCTGTCTGGCCACCTCCTGCTTCCTCTTCTCCTCGTTGGCGCGCGCCTGGGCCTTCTTCGACCTCTCGACCTCCTCGAGTCTCTGCCTCTCACGGGACGCGCGGATTCTCTCCAGTTCGCGCTGCTTCGCGGCCTCCTCCAGTTTCGCCAGTTCCTTGCGTTTCTTCTCGGCGTCGCGCTGCCGCTCGATCTCCTGCTCGCGCTCCAGGGCCGCCTGCTGGAGCTTCGCCTGCCTCTGGATCTCCTTGCGCTCCTCGCGCAGCCGGTCCAGCTCCTTCTGGCGCGCTTCCTTCAGCAAGCGGTCCGTGCCCTCGTGTTCGCGCTGCAATTGCTGGAGGAACTCACGGGCGTAGGCGTCTTCCTCCGGTGACACGGTCGTCGGATGGTTGTCCCTCTCGCGGGGCTCCTGAGACTCCTGGCCTCGCTGGTTCGCGTAAGGACGCTGGACACGCGAGTCCTGATTACCGTACTGCTTCCTGTCGCGCGGTCGCTGGTGGTTCTTCGACTGACCGCGCTGGGCCAGCGTCTCGGCTGGGACGTAAACCACCTGGATCTTTTCGATGAGAAAAAGACAACGTAAGATTACTTTTGGATCTAGTGGATGTTTCAGGGTGTGGCTGAAAATCAACGAAGGTCGAAGTATCAACCCAACTCACCTCTTCCTCGCCATCGCCCACTCCACCTTCGCCCGCGCTTTCCGAACCCGACGGACCCTCCGGAACGTATTTTTCTTTCTCCCTCGGTGATTCCCTGGGTCCCGCGGAGTTCCGGTAGTCTTCCGGCTGACGCTCGACGTAATCCTCGTACTGCTCTTGAGGGATCTCGCTCTGGGGTTGACGGAAATTCTGGGACGAGTAGACCGGTGGTCTCGCCTCGCCGGACAATTGAGGAGGGACCAGGACTTCCGGTGCCAGTTCGGGCAACGTCTGAACATTGGCTATGGCGCTCTGGTGCAGCGACTGCTTGTTCTCTTCACTCTCGGGAATTCCATTCGGCAAGTATGCTTGACCCTGGAGAACACATTTATTATTGCATTCGGATTCGGATTTGGATTTGGATTCACATTTTGATTTGAATTCAGATTTGGATTTGGATTTGGATTCGGATTTGGATTTGGATTTGGATTTGGATTCAGATTTGGATTCAGATTTGGATTTGGATTCAGATTTGGATTTGGATTTGGATTTGGATTTGGATTTGGATTTGGATTTGGATTTGGATTTGGATTTGGATTTTAATTTAGTTTCCTTACCTGCAGAAGTTGCTGCTGCTGTTTGAGCTGTTGCTGAAGCAACAAGAGCCTCTGTATGCTCTCCTGCGTCTTCTGAAGTTGCAGCAACTGCTGCTGATACTCCTGACGGAGCTCCGGTGGCAACGAACCCGGAATAAGGGGCTGATGAATCTGCGGTAGAGGAGGCGGTGCCAAATTTTGATGATGTCCCTGCTGCTGGCTTCGCGGATTAGCCAGGGGAATCCATTCGCTGTTCGACACTTGTCGTGACCATCTTTCCGCTTCGGTCGGTCCGGTAACCGCGAGGACGATCAACCAGATGGAAAGAACGAGCGATGAACTCGCTCGGCCAATCTACCAAAGAAAAAAAATACGAAAATGAACATTTTTCCCAAAACATCAACTAAAATCAAGATTTTTCCCATAATATCAACTAAAATGAACATTTTTCCCAAATTATCAACTAAAATAAATTTTTTTCCCAAAATATCAACTAAAAGAAAATTTGTTCCCAAAATATCAACGAAAATAATTTTTTTTCCCAAAATATCAACCAAAATAATTTTTTTTCCCAAAATATCAACAAAAACACATTTTTTTCCCAAAATATCAACTAAAATAAATTTTTTTCCCAAAATATCAACTAAAACTAGCTCCATTCGGTTCAAAACCCTTCTGCGCTCGCCACGAAAATACCGGAAATTCTTACTGACGAAAGTTGCTTTATAAAAAAAAGGAGACATTTCTAATTTTCTGTACACTTTTCATCAACTGCTGATCGAGTTCGTGACTCGAGAGGACGGTTGTCGCGCTAGCGTAAGAGACATGTACATAATACCTGTAATAAAGAATCCACCGGGGACCCGGAGAACCGGCAGAAAGTTCATTTTACATATCCGGTCGTCGAGAAACAGAGGGGCGTAACTCGTGTCACGCAACGCGTAAAATCCCGTCAGATACGCCCCTCTGTTTCCCGGCTCGTCGACACAGGAGCGGGTTCGTAATCGGCGGTCCGTGAAATAAATGAAGCGGGGGCCTCGCGGCTCGACGTAATAATACCGGGTTTTCGATTGACGCGCGACCCGGTGATATAGCGGATAGAACACGGCGAAAGGAAAGCGATCGCGTTTCTCTCTGCAGTCATAGCGTCGCGAATCGGTCATCTGGACTGGATTTAAAATTATACAACGGGTTTTTGCCTGCTCTCTCGGGGAACATATTCTGATCGTCGAAAAATAAGGTGTCGCACCCAGAAAAAAAAAATTTATTTGACGGGCATCGTTTATTAAGATTAAGTAAAATATTTATTTGTTTTAAAGAAATATTTACTTAAATTAAATAAAAACTTATCTAAATTAAATAAATAGTTACTGAAATGAAATAAATATTTATTTAAAAATAAAAAAATATTTCACTTAATCTTAATAAACGGTGTCTGTCAAAAATTTCTTTTTTCTGGGTGCGAAAGACAAAATACATACGTATGCTAGCGGGATGGAGCAAAAACTGGATATCCATGAAATCCGGACGACCGGGCAGATTCGATTATCTCCGAGGTTCAGAAACGAATTTTCCTTTTCGCGAGATGTCGACGCATTTTCGCGCTACGTTTGCTGGCTTTTTATTATACAATTCTCTTTTTGCCGTTTCACCGGGTGAATGTAGTCGACCTTCTGCAGATCCGAGCTGCTCTAAGGTGATCGGAAAGTTTAGGCGCGCTCGGGTACGAGTATAGATACGAGACTCGCGGGACGACGGGGTGAGAACTCTAAGCTCCAGATAGACGAACTCCATGATTTTAGCATTGAGTTCGCATTTTTGTGATAAGTTTTGCCAGTTTTAGCACCGCTTGTTTTTTGTCAATTTACTTTTATCAAATTGCGCATATGTTTATGCACGGCGGGGATAAAACTTAGCCGGTCTTGATGCAGATACATGTCGATGGCATAGAGATACATTTTTACTAAATCACGCAAGTTAGCTAAACTGTAAAATAAACTATATGATGTAATATAAAAATATAGAAAATATAACAAACATCAGGCCAAGTAAGATTTAATGGACGACTACATAGATATATTTTTACCAAATCCCGCAAATTAGCTAAACTGTAAAATAAGCGATATGATATAATATAAAAATATAAAAAATATAACAAACATCAGGTCAAGTAAGATTCAATGGGCAACTACATACATATTTTTTTACCAAATCAGGCAAGTTAGCTGAACTGTAAAATACACTATATGATATAATATAAAAATATACAAAATGTAACAAAAATCAGGCCAAGTAAGATTCAATGGGCGACTACATAGATATATTTTTACCAAATCCCGCAAGTTAGCTAAACTCTAAAATAAACTGTATGATATAATATAAAAATATAACAAATATCAAGTCAAGTAAGATTCAATGGGCAACTACTTAGATACATTTTCACCAAATCGCGCAAGTTAGCTACACTATAAATGAAACTATATGATACAACATAAAAATATAACAAATATAAAAAATATCAGTCCAAGTAAGATTCAATGGGCGACTATATAGATACATTTTTACCAAATCGCGCAAGTTAGCTAAACTATAAATGAAACGATATGATACAACATCAAAATATAACAAATATAACAAATATCAGGCCAAGTAAGATTCAACGGGCGACTTCATAGATAAATTTTTATTTCAATAACGTTATCGGAAAGTAAAGCTATAAAATGTTGTTTATCCTCAAAACAAGTGACCGAATTAATAAAAACTCGCTGACTTGTTGCGAAGCCGAGTTGCATCGCTCGGCAAAAATCTTTACGGATGCAAGCCTCATTATTCAACTCCTGTCCGGTGCGATGAAATAAATTGATTATCACTAATTGAATCAGTGAAAATCCAATTTTCTCTGGCATTCTTTTAACTCAATTTTTTTTTTCCAGATCCATCATCGCTTCCTCCAGGGAGATATCTCGGATCTTGTTCCGATCGTCAAGCGTGCTGTCGTCGCGTGTCGTAACTCCTCGGTACGGATTCACCGGGAAACGGGCACTCGGAATTGTAATCGCAAAGCAAGGCCGTTGTACGAGCGATATTAGTCGAGGAAGCGCAGCAGCTCGAAGGATTTGGAGTGAGACCGTGAGAGCTAACGAACTGTAAATCGGAACTCTCATCGCCTCTATATATACTACATTATTATTATAACACTGTTATTATACACCATACGAAGTTCCTGATGCTGCACCAACGACTTTGGTTGCTTTGCGAACGCGCCGATTTCTAATAAATACGGCAATCGGCCGTCACACTTATTTTTACCAACTTCGAGATTTCTCGTTTCGACCGAGAATTTTTATTCTGAAACGTTGCCGTGTTTGATTACAACAATTTTTCTTTATCTATTTTTTTTTACAAATTGGCGTTCGAAGATTTTGGAAATATTTTTTTGAGCATGAAAAAATACGACTTTTGCTGTAGGTAAATTAATAATTAACATTAAATAAAAATTATTGTATTAATTCGATCAGAATAATAATTTTTATTCATAGCCAGCGATTTGAAAATAGCAAGAATGTAAAGCGCGGAATCAGATGGCAAAAAGTAGGCGCGTATGGCGTTTTTCGGATTTGAATGGAAAGGTGGAGCGCAATTTTTTTTAAGCGTGAAAAATAGCATTTTTAACTGGACAAATGAACAATTAAATAAAAATTGAAATTGTTATTTTAAGTCGTTTACAATAATTATTTTTACTGGAAATATTTATTTTTATTAATAGCTAATACTCAATTAATAATTATTTAATAACTACTTAAATAATAATCAATACTATTTATTATTTTATTAATAAAATGTAAATATTTTTTAAATAGTAAGAATGTAAAGCATGAAAAAGTGTACGCGAAATGTGTCGTTTTTCGGACTAGAATCGAAAGGCGAAGCGGAGAAAAAGAGAAACACACGAGAGTTTCCGGAGCTTACGATTGCGACATTTTTTTTTCAGGCTTGTAACGCGACCTCGAGTGGAAACAGCGTCACCGGTGGGAGAGTGGTGCAAGGTGCGTGACGCGGAGGTCGCCTCGACCCGACAATTTCCCGACACTTCAGTGGTGCGCTATCAAAATTTTCACTCACATAAAAATATAATAATAAATTATTTAATATAAAATTAATTTATATAAAATATATAAATTATTTATCATTTTATTTCTCGTCTCAGACAGGAAAAGTTTCATCACAATCCGCCTCAATGTTATAACAATATCCCGAAAAAATTTCCTCGTCTCGCTTCATTTCACCCGAAAGAAATTAATCGACTCTTACCGGATCGCGGCTATCGAAGCGATAGATTCTTGTTTTTTTGCTCGGTCGTCGAGATTTAGTCACGAGCCTTTTTGGCCCTTTTTTTAAATATATATTTTTTTAGAACAATGTATTATCGAATAGAACTTCGGTAGGTGGTATTTATGTCGTGTAAAAAAGCGAGCAGTGAGAGCTCTTACTCCACTGACATCGTTTGCGATTACGTGCCGGGACGCTGGGCATCCCCGAGCGATATTTAATTCATTGCGGCATATTTATATCGCGTGCTCTCGCCTCCTGTCCGAGGCGTCACGCAACGCTTACGCTCTTTTCTGCTTTCCTCGTTAATTCACGATTTCCTATCTCGCCGAACGAGGATGTGTTTCCACGTCTTACGATGGAGCTCCCCGATGGTCTTTTCTTTTTTACGGTCCTTCCTTTTATTACCCCACCGGGGCGTCTCTTCTTTTCTCTTTAATAACAAATTGCTCACACGAGAGACGATACGAAAATATCGCGTCCTCACGAACATCAAAGTGGCACGAGATAAAATAGGTGAAAATAAAAAATTTGTTAATTTGGTGAAAAAAATATGCTTGAAAAAGAAGATGGAAATAAAAGTGTGCATTAATTTTGCAAAGAAATCGGTACCTGGTAAAAAAAATGTACAGCCATTTTACAGAATAAGTATGTCAGAAAACAAATATTTTCAAAAGATGTTTGCGCATTTGAACCAAACAAGAAAAATGAAGGATTTATGTAGCCAGATTATCTCTTATTTTCTGTTTAATAACAAATTGCTCACACGAGAGACGATACGAAAACGTCGCGTCCTCACGAACATCAAAGTGGCACGAGATAAAATAGGTGACAAAAAATGCTTGAAAAAGAAGATGCAAATACAAGTGTGGATTAATTTTGCAAATAAATCGGTACGTGGTAAAAAAAATTTGCAGGTATTTTACAGAATAAGTTTATCAGAAAACAAACATTTTTAAAAGATGTTTGCTCATTTAAACCAAACAAGAAAAAATGAAGGATTTAAGTAGCCAGATTATCTTTTATTTTCTCTTTAATGACAAACTGCCCCCACGAGAGAGGATACGAAAATGTCGTGTTCTCACGAACATCAAAGTGGCACGAGATAAAAAAGGTGAAAAAAAAATTTGTTAATTTGGTGAAAAAAAAATATGCTTGAAAAAGAAGATGGAAATAAAAGTGTGGATTAATTTTGCAAAGAAATCGGTACCTGGTAAAAAAAATTTGCAGGTATTTTACAGAACAAGTACTTTAGAAAATATACATTGTGCAAAAGATGTTTGCTCTTTTGAACTAAAGAATAAATAATGAAGGATTTAAGTAGCCAGATTATCTCTTATTTTCTCTTTAATAACAAACTGCCTACACGTGAGAGGATACGAAAACATCGCGTTCTCACGAACATCAAAGTGGGACGAGATAAAATAGGTGAAAAAAAATTTGTAAATTTGATTAAAGAAAAAAATGTGCCGGAAAAAGAAGATAGAAATAAAAATGTAGATTAATTTTGCAAAGAAATTGGTACCTGGTTAAAAAAAATTACAGGTATTTTACAGAACAGGTACTTTAGAAAACATACATTGTGCAAAAGATGTTTGCTCATTTGAACTAAAGAAAAAATAATGAAGGATTTAAGGAGCCAACTTATCTCTTCTTTTCTCTTTAATAACAAACTGTTCACGAAACGAAAACGTCGTGTCCTCACAAACGTCAAAGTGGCACGAGATAGATTTAAAAAAATGATGAATCTGATTTAAAAACAATTTGCCCAAAGAAACAAAACAGACAAATAATCCGGACACATTTTTCAAAGAAATGACCGAAAATTCCTAATAAAAAAAATTATAGGTATTTCCCAAAACAAAAATTTCGCAAAACATGTTTGCCCATTTGATCCAAATAAAAAAAATTAAAGATTGAAGTAGCCAGCTTATCTCTTTTTTTCTCTTCAACAAAAAACTGCCCACGATACGAAAACATCGCGTCCTCGCGAACATCAGTGTCACGAGATAGATTTAAAAAATTGAAAATGTGACTTAAAAACAATACGGCTAAAGAAACAAAATAGACAATAAATGTGGATTAATTTTGCAAAGAAATTAAGGAAACTACAGAAAATACCTCATAAAAAAATGAGAGAAAATTACAAAAAATACCTGATAAAAAATTGCAGGTATTTCGCAGAACAAGTATTTTCCAGAACAAAAATTTCGCCAAACATGTTTGCCCATTCGATGCAAAGAAAAACAAAATGAAGGATTTAAGTAGCCAGGAATTTAATAACCCATGCGGAGCGCCAATCTGTAGATAGAAAGGTGCCGGCGACCTCCTTCGAGTTGCACTTATCTCGTACCCTGCACGCCGGCGTGTGTTTACGGCTGAGAACCAAAAGGGCCGAGCCCGATGGTCGAAGCGTGCGAGTCGGGCCATTTCGATTCCGGCTCGGTCGATACAGCAGAGCGCCCGCCTATATCTCCGGTATCGTTCGTAAGCTATCGATAATTAGTCAAGCAAACGAAATCTCGTTTGCCGGGTCCAGCGTGTGCTCCGAAGAAATGCACGGCGAGGCACTTTGAGGCGAGAGGGAAAAGCAAAAAAGAGGAGTGAGATATGTTCGGAGGAGGAAAGAAACTCGGCCGACTTGGCCGGTGCTTTGGACCTGCCGTATCACACACACGCACGAACGCATACAACGAAGAGTCGAAGAGAAAGTTATTTCTCCGGGTGGATGATGGGCGTGGGGTCTTCGTGTTTTCAAGTGGCCAAACTGGCACGTTCCGTGGAGATTCCGTCGATCATCCCAGCGGGGGGGGGGAATTATTATCGGTCGGGCCATTGTACACGAAGCCTCGCAGACGAACATTAGAAAGCGGGGAGCCCCGGGAGACGACGTCGCGTTCAACTTGGTCGTTTGTGTAAAAAGTAGACTAAAAAAATAATTGACCATTTCAATTTTTTTCGTTGCGGACTGGATTTGGCTCGCGACGGCTCCGGAGCGCGCGACTTGGGGTCGGTAATAAAAACTGTAATCGATTTTGTCAGGCATGGTGACTACTTTTGGTCAAAATTGAATTGTTGGATGAAATCGAATTGGCATTCGGTGAGTGCGACAATTCGCTTTCAACCGGAAGTGGTCGGAATTCACGCGCGGGCGCGGCTTCGCGGTCGGTAATGGAAACTGTAATTGATTTTGTCAAGCGTGCTGAGTATTTGTGATGAAAAGCAAATTGTTGGTTGAAGCCGAATTGGCACTCGGTGAGGGTGAGGATTTTCTTTCGATCGGAAATTGGCAGAATTCGTGACAAAAAGTGATTGTAGATTTCGTTACCGACCGAGCCCGAGTTGGGCAGGCGTGAATCGTTGTCCTCTGAAGGAGGAAGTTTCGTTATATTCCCAGCTAAATGTGAGATTCAGAGATTTCGAATACTTCCTAATGGGAAAAAAATACTGAAAAAATACACCAATCCCAATTTACCTATTAATAATTCTGTAAAGTTGTTAACAAACTAGTGAAAAAAAACAAAATTGTTCAACAAAAAAAATGGCCAACCTAACTTTTAGTTGCCAAAATTGCTTCGTTAATGTTTCCGAATACATACGAAATTTTACCGATATTTTTTTAATTTCCGAAATCCCGTTTATCAAGAAATGTTTGAACTGTATTTGCGAATCTTTTCGACCAATTATCCAAAAACTTCTGGAGTGTAATGCGTAGTCGTTTTGCGAAAACATAAAAAAATGTCGTCCCTTATTATCTATTTTTCAAAACAAAATTCAACAGTTAGGAAGAAATCTGAAAAAATTCAAATTTATTTGTATGAATGAACGAAACAATTTCGGCAACAAAAAGATTTAGGTTCCGGTTTTTTTTGTAGAGTATTTTTTTTGTTTTCACTAGTCGATAACTTTTTGCAATTATCAATATGCAAGATCAATGTTCTTAGCATCTTCCGGACGGCTGATTTTTTCAGATTTTGGTCAAATTACGAAGTACTCGAAATACTTTCCGAAACGAACTTTTGGCTGGGAATGTAACGAGACTCCTTCATTATCGAAGGCGCATCGTCGACCACGAAAGAAACGACGTTGAGAAGCGCGTACCCGATTTTCAGCGCACGAAAGTCGGTGGTCCTCGGCTTTTACCTCGTTGAATTGCCAATGAAAATTCTGCGGTCGGCCTTTCGTCGATCGGTAAAACTGTGCCCCGCGAAATTGAGCGCGGCGAGTCCGGTAGGTGAGCCCGAGCGAAGGTGATCGTCGTCGCCGGTTTTATCTCGAAGAAAGTTATATCGCGGAAACATCAGCGGCGGGAACGTTCGCCAGCGGGCAACGTGGCCACGCCTGCGGTACCCTCGGGGCCCGGTACCATTAAAAACCGTCGACTCGGGCGAACGTCCCAACGACCGAGGGAATGTGAAAATTCGTGCGAAGGTTCGCCGATCCCCGGACCGGCAATCTCTCGACCGGATATTGAATAGGCAAATAGCGATAAATAATAATTGCGGAACATTCCAATCAAGCAACACTGGATTTCCAAAGAAAATCCGATCAGTGACGGCCGAGATGGCGTGGGCTGTGACAATGTTATTCGAGACTTTTATTTCCTCACGAACTCCTCCGTACTTCCATTTTCTTTAGACGTGCGTAAAGCTGTTGAGTTACTTCGAGGCGACGTAAAAAAAAATTCGGTCGGTAAGGAAAATTGTGATTTTTTATGACGGATCAGTAACATTTTGGAAAATGCTCTGAGGAGACTGCGTTAAAAAAAATCTATTCTGTTTACGTTATCTTAAGTTTACGTTACCGTTAAAGGTTAATTTGTTAATAATATTTTAGAATGATTATTATGAAATATTAAGCTCTGCAGCACCTTAATTTTGCTTAATAATAATTCCAAAATGTTATTAACAAATTGATGAAAAATAAAATTGTTCAAAGTGCTTCGTTCACTTTTCTAAATACGTATGAATTTTTTCAGATTCTTAAATTCACTTTGACTTTTTTTTATATGCAAAAAACCGCTAGAAAGTCACAAAATTCAAAGTGGATTTAAAGATCTGAATAAATTCATATGTATTCAGAAAAATGAACCAATGATTTTCACTAAAAAAGTTAGCTTTCCGGAAGATTTGTTAAACAATTAAATTTTTCATCAATTTGTTTATAACATTTTGGAAGTATTATTATGCAGAAATAAACTTTTTCGGCATTCTTTAATACGCGTGATTTTTTTCAGATTTTTATACTTTTGAGAAGTGCATTTAATTTCCTCTCATTTCTCTGAAACTTATGCGAAGTGAACACCATTCGCAAGGACTACCGTAAAGTACTCTCGACTGTAGCGATCCGCGGTTTCCGGAAGATTTGTTGAACAATAACATTTCTCATCAATTTGTTTATAACATTTTGGAATTATTATTATGCACAGAAAAATCTTTTCACCATCTTTAATACGCTTGATTTTTTTTCACATTTTTATACCATCGAGAAGTGTCTTTTAATTTCCTCTAATTTCTCTGCAACTTATGCGTTCGCAAGGACTACCGTAAAGTAGTCTTGACTGTGGCGATCCGCGGAGTCCGGACGGACTCCCGAGCTTTTTAACGACCATGTGAGAACTTCACTTTCATTCGAGTAAACGATTCCCGGGAATCCCCTTCCGCTTCCGCAGGATATTAAAATTCCTTGCGGAATCGTTTTCGACAATCCGCGGATCGCCCGCGAAAGGTGGAAGGAAAGGCATGGAACGTCGCCACCCAGACATCGCTTATTCCCTTATCTGCGACTGTACACTTATTAATTCGTCGTTAAATTTAATTGTACCGGCTATGGAATTACCGTAGCGAAGAGCACGGCTACTTGTGCACTTCCTCCTTTTCCATTGACGGCCCGACGATGTAGCCTCCATTTTTCTTTCGCTCCTTTTTTTTTATCGCTACCGCGCCGAGCTCGTCGACATCGGGCGGCGGAGACAAACGTGAGAGACTCTATGGGAAAACCGGAAGTCCAACTTCTTTCAGACATGGGTTCTTAAACTTTTACGGCATGTCCGGGTTACGCAAGAAAAAAAAGGCCCGCTCATCGTCTCCGTACAGCAAGAGAAATATTTTTTCATCCCCCCCCCCCTTTGGAAGGGGCGACCCTTCCAAATTTCAAATCTTTCATCGACTAGTCTTATATACGATATTTCTTGTGAAAAATACACATATCTATTTTATCGATTCTGAGAAAGCTAAAAAAATTTGTTATCTAATAATCTTAATTTTTTTTTCTCTTACTTCTAATCTGCAAAGCTATAATTTTCAAGGTATCTTATTAAGTAGGTATTAAGTATTCCGGAAATTGCAAATTTCCACATTTGTGTTTTTGAATAAAAATAATAATTTATAAAAAAAACACTTGTTCTTTTTTTAGGAAAGAAAAGTGAGTTCGATTCGAATTCAACGGATGGACGGAACGATCTCTTCGGAGTCCGCAGAGCAGCTGTCTTGTTAAGTAGGTATTAAATACTCCGAAAATGGTAAATTTTCACATTTACGGATTCAGAAAAAAATAAATAAAACACTTGTTCCTGTTAATTCCGGAATATTGAAAATTATTAATTTTGCTTAACAAACAAATTTAAAAAACACTTGTTCTTTTTTTAGGAAAGAAAAGTGAGTTCGATTCGAATTCAACGGATGGACGGAACGATCTCGTCGGAGTCCGCAGAGCAGCTGTCTTATTAAGTAGGTATTAAATACTCCGAAAATTGTAAATTTTCACATTTACTGTTTTAGAAAAAAAAAATAATAACTAATTAAAACACTTTTTCTTGTTAATTCCGGAATATTGGAAATTGTTAATTTTTTTTGGACGGAATGATTTCATCGAAATCATTCCGTGACCCATAAATGGGGCACAACGGACCATTTATTATCATTTTTCGCGAGACAGGAAAAACGTTTCATCTCGGACGGAGGAGACTGGTCCATCCTGCCCCGCTTCCGCGCGTGTCATAAAAATTCGCGATCCGCAAACGCGATCGCACGGCGAGAAGGAACAAGATAAGAACGGAGAATCGCTCCGGGCCGGAAGGAAACGGAGGTTGACAAAAAAGAGGTGCGCGACGAAGAAGGAGAGAACGGGAATGAGAGAAGAGCAGAGAGAGCTCCGCGAGGCTGAGAGAAGACAACCGGTCGGTGAACTCCGGGGAATCGAGAAGACCGCGGAGAAGCGAAGCTGCTCACACACTGACCTCCATTCGGTCGATTCTACACCGAGATGCCTACGTACGGATAGAAACATAAGGAGGATCGCCGCGGGTAAGGAGAGTACGAAAAAGCGTACCGAGCGTTCCGCGAGCTCCGATGACCCGTGGCTACCGGTTCCACCGATTCCGCGAATCCAGCAAACATTTCTTTATTAACTCGTTAGAAACAACTTTCCAAAAAATTTAGGACGAAATTTTGGCAGAAAAGGAAATTATTCGAGACCTCAATAATAATTTTTTTTTTTAGTCGAAAGTACATTGTGGATTTTTATCTGCTGATTCTTTTTTAATCTGTTTTTGTTTCTCTGCCTGTGCCACCGATTCCGCGAATCCAGCAAACATTTTTTTTATTAACTCGTTAGAAACGACTTTCCAAAAAAATTTGGACGAATTTTTGGCAGAAAAGGAAATTATTCGATACCTTAATAATAATTTTTTTTTTTAGTCGAAAGTATATTGTGGATTTTTATCTGCTGATTCTTTTTTAATCTGTTTTTGTTTCTCTGCCTGTTCCACCGATTCCGCGAATCCAGCAAACATTTTTTTTATTAACTCGTTAGAAACGACTTTCCAAAAAATTTTGAACGAATTTTTAGCACAAAAAAAAATTATTCGAAATTATTAATAATAATTTTTTTTAAGTCGAAAGTACATTTTGTTTCTCTATCTGTTCCACCGATTCCGCGAATCCAGCAAACTTTTATTTTCAACTCGTTAGAAAAAACTTTGCAAAACATTTAGGACGAATTTTTGGCAATAAAAGAAATTATTTGAAACTTTAATAATATTTTCTTTAAGTCGAAAGTGCGTTGTGGATTTTTGTCTGTTTTTGTTGTTCGACCCGATAATGGTTGAAAAATTCAAAATATGTATACATATTCTTATGCTTTTATTATACTTCGATCGGACAAACGAGTTACGAAAAAAAATCGTAAAGCGCCCTTTTTCCTCTCGTCTATCCGCAAACATTCTTAATACTATTTTTACTTTAATACATTAAAAACAAAATTTCAGCACGATATATATTTTCTGCAGATTCAATCACTCACCATCGTGGCGAACGTATATCCGGTCAAAGACAGAAAACTCGTCCCGTCGATATTTCTCACGC
>JAPYZC010000821.1:0-32320 GCA_030522665.1 Ichneumoninae sp. A BG-2022a | reverse complement strand
TTTTCAGATTTTTACACCATCAAGAAGTACTTGCAATTTTCTCTTATTGTTGTCGAACTTATGCGAAGTCAGCGCGCAGCGAGACTCCCTCCTTAACAAGATAGTAAATCTTTTATGTTCAGATATAAATAAAAAAATAAGAAAATACTTCACACCTTGTGCGCTAAAAAAGTTTTATTTTATTTTATTTTTACAATTTATTTATGATCTTTAAGTTCGCTTTCCCGAGGAGAAACATCTTTGGTTTATTCGTGTCGAGGGAATGAAAAAAGTTGTATCGGGGCGACTCGAATCGCAGATAAGAGTAAAGCCAGCGTGAACTCTTTCGGGCAATCGAATGCTGTGGATTCTCGTACCCATCGGAAGCAAAAGCCGAAGGATCATTGACACCGGGGCGCGCTTTGCCACCAAGAATTCCGGTTGCGTACGCTCGGAAGCGGGCAGCAGCAAGCAGGTAGTCAGACAAACGGGCACGCGGGGCCACTGACGCGTTAAATGCCCCGATGTAGCAGAGGAGGCTTGTTGCACACGCGCGCTATTATAATGCACTCGCAATACTCGGTTAGATCGTAGACTGCGCCGGGAGAGCTGACAATGTGTGCGGGAGAAATTTAACACGAGGCGCAGTGAGGTGGCGATGTGTTGCTGCGCTGTTCACCTCGCTGACACGTCTCTCAGTTATATACTATACATACATATATACACATATATATAAATTTATATAGTGGCGACAGTCTCTCCGCCGATCGATCGCCAGGATCATTAACCCCCGTAGCGCCAGAGCTCCGCCAGTTTCGGAAAGTTATCCGCGTTACGCTGCGTTATCGTTATTTTCGGGACGCGACATTCGCGACGCGCACCTGACTGTGCGCAATAGACGGCGCGACAGCGGTCTCGAGTCTCGCTACACACGAATTCGTCGGCTACTTATGGTACCTGACTCTCCGCCAGGACGAGTGTCAAATTCTGGAGCGTGAGAGTCCGACGGAGTGGCCAAGCTCACGTTTAATTAGGATTTAGCGGAGCAAAACTCGCTCTCACTTATCTCTGACGCTTCATCGCGCGCGGCGGAAAAAAATTCACTCGTTGGACCTCCGTTACGTATTATTTAATTTTTTATTTTTTTTTTGGGTTCGTAAGATCTCGCTCTCGTTTCTCGAGGCTTTTCGTCATACGTGTATGTCTGAGCTGCGTCACTTGAAACGTCAATAAAACATATTGAAAAAAAAAGAAAAAAAATCCGCGAGACCTCTGCTCGAGTGGCGCGCATGTATGTATGTATATGTGTGTCTCAGGGCGAGGTGTACGAGTTTCGTGAGAAGGACACCTCATCCGCGAACTCGTTTGAGATAAGCGCAATCTCTCGCTCGCAATGTTCATCCGCGACAACGACGACGACCGAGCGCGAGAGCGCGCTCGGCGATTAACGGGCGTGCTGGGCCTACGTCGCGATAATCGACTGATGTTGGTCCACGGTTTAATGTTCCTCCGCTATTCTCGGAACAATCGCAACTCGCCGGATTATTATCTCCGAGGCGTGTACGACGGTGCTCGTCACGGGACCGTTCTGTTCTTTCCCCCCTTCCTCGGTCGTCGCGTTATTATTGCTCCGGAAAAAATCCCGGCGCCGAGCAGCGAACGCCTCAAAGTACTCTCACTGTAGCCGTAGAAATTGCGAATTTAATCCACACCACGTGCGATGATTACTTTCCTAGTTCCCCTTCGATGAACTACCCTGCGTGCCGTTCTCGAGAGCGCCCCGCTCGCCGGGCTCACTCAAACCGTGTCTTACGTAAAGACAGAGTTTACGCTCAGACGTGCAAGTCGACTCTTCCGGACTGATCTGCGAGGTGACTGTTATTAATGCCGGGGAGAAAAAAAATTCTGTTAAAAAATTTCCTTATGGGTAACAATATCGCCGGCGGGTCCATCGATTTGAGGCAATAAAAAGCTTTATTTATTTTTCTACGAAACAAACAATTGGATCGAAAATCCTCCACCAAGGATTCTTCGTAACAGTGTTCTGAGCGAAGAAAAAAAACCCCTTTCCTAAAATAAAAGAATTGTGTACGGAGTTTAATTTTTCCAAATATTTTTTTGACATAAATAGAATGGACCTGGAATTCCTATAATTTTTTACATCCCTAAAAAAAAATATCATTGACTAAAGTAAAATTGTTATTTCAATTTTAGTTTCAATTCTCATAATTCCATATGGGATTGAAACGATGACACGTCACTTGACAGTCTCGCCGGTCGTTGTTTCAATATCATATGAAATTGTAAGAATTTAAAGTAGAATAAAAATAACAATTTTTTTCTCTGGCAGCCCGCAAACAAATTGTTTATTCAGTGTGATCTTCCACACGATAGGAACACCGTTACGAGAAAGCTACAGTAAAGGGTAATCGGCAAACTAAAATTGAACGCTCCTTTCATTTGCCTCGAGTGATCGATGGACTGCCATAAGGACATTAACGAATATCATTATTGCATAATGACGCGCACTCGGATGGTACTTTCGTTCGATAAATAACTTGCACATTGTTCCCGGCTGGAGCGGCGGAGAGATACGTGTGTGAATGATTCACTTCTCCGGCGATCGGGGGAAGCCGGGCGCGATTTAATATCGTCGGCCACTCTCTAGCGACTCCGCCGAGGTGCATAATGCACCCACACCCGGACACACAGACAAGACCAGTGGAGTGCAGTATCTCGCTATCTCGGCTGGCTGGTCGCCGCTGCGCTCGCGTTTTCTCCCGCACTAATTAGCAAAAGTTCGCCTGGTGCAATAAATGCTCGGGCCCGCCGCGAGTCTACGAGCGAATTTTTACGTAATCCATAAGAAGAAGGCGGGCGGGTTGTGTTGCTGGACACCGGCTATGGAGAGAAGAATAATATAACCCGCCGCTCTCCGTTATACTCTGGCGCTATGCATCAGAAAGTCGGCTCGTTGTTTCACTCTCCGAGTCGTCGGATCCGCAAAACCTCCGTGCGCGCCGTTTCCGAGTCGTGCGGAGCGACGAGCCGCGAGGAGTGCCGTTTCTCCATTGGCCGTTCCTCTATAATTTTTCTATCACTTTACCGAACGTCCGACTCTCTATTATCATCGACGGCGCACTCTAATCAAGAACCCGAGGAGGGATCTTTGATCTCTCTTGAATCGGATGGAATCGCTCCGCTGGATCTCGCCGTTCGATCGGAGAGAGCCTCGCGATGCGCCGCTCGCGTCCCTCTCCGTATTATCTAACATCGTCGAGATTCGCGGAGAAATCGCCCGGATTTCGTTCGATTACGATCCACAGATCCGAGTGTAAAGTCTGTCCTTCTTCTCTGTATTAATCGCGGCAACTCGGCCCGTGTCTCCTCCGCACTCGGATCCAAATTATTTTGATCTAATATTAGAAGCCTATCTTATCAGTGTATAAATATCGATTTAGGTGTTTCTGCGCGGCCCGGTTTCTCGCGCCGGCACCGAGATCCTCCGGCTATTCCAAGAGGATGTAGCGAGATTGGGATAACGAACGGAGATATTTGTATCTATGGACTAAGAAAAAAAAAAAAAAAAAAAAAATTAAATCACTTTGGCAAAGCGTGCTCGCATTGTTTGCTCGAGTGAAATCGCGGGAATCTCCCGACGCGTCCGGAAGATGTTGTCGGATAGTTCGATCGCCGTACCGTATTTTACCTCGAAAGACGGATAAAACAGTCGAGAGCTCGACGAAAGGAGTTTACGTTCGAAGTTTACAAAATACCTGTCACGGTTTTCGTACGGGCGGGCCGGTGTCGGCAGCCGGTCTACCTGCTGTTACCTGTCGCATCATACTCGTCTCCCTTTATCTGCGGCCAGTCATTCATCGCCCCTCGATGACCATTGACACGGTAACGTCGTCAAAGGTCCTCGAGTGCAGGAGACTCTCCGTCGCACAGTGGCGAGAAGTTTTTCCTCTCACCGGCGGTTGACCGCGTGCCGGAATCCCTCGAGGGTTGGATTCACCCCTGTCGATGCTTGCACACTGCGGCATTGTAAATCCGCCGGAACGGGGGGCTTGCCCTTTCTCGCCCGGGCCCTCGTAGTACCAATATAAACGACTAGGAGACACAGATTACGATTGTTAACCCCCCCCCCCCCCAAGGGAGGCTTGTATCCCGCAGTGGGACGCGTATTATGCCCAGGAAGGGTCGTAATAATTTACTCTTCAATGTGTGTATTATTGTAGCCGACCGAGTCAGTAGTAATCATTTCGAGTCATTTGAGCCGAATGCCTCGCCTTTCTATCCTCGTTATTATGCTTCATCGAGAAATAAACTAACAACCCGGCAATAGGATCTCGGCGGTCGGCGCGTTATTCCGGACATTCCCTGGGATTCCCAGGGAAAATTGCGAATGTCTAGAGAACTAGTGCCAATTATCAATTACGCGTTCCACTTTGGGCCAAGACTGCTCGAATTGGCGTGAACCGAAACATTTATTTATTTATTTATTTATTTATCAACGGGATCAACCCTTTTACAAAAGATAAAATATAGCCTGTTTATTTTAAGTATTTTAGAAATTTTAAGAAAGTTTACATTATCTTGAAATATCTTGACAACATTTTCGGGGTCAATTTTTTTATTAGTAGTAAATTGTTGTGCGGATTCTCCAGATCAGTTCGTAGGGCGCAGACCTGGCTGGCGATCTTGAAGAGATCCGATGACACGTAGAATCTGACCCTGTCTTTCGGTGGCGTAGCGGAGCTTCGAAGCTCCTTACGAAATCGAGTTACGTCGTGGTCTCGGATCGTCGGATCTCTTCATCTTCTCTTCGGGACAAAGTGGGCCTATTAAACGAGTCTTGGCACACGCGCTTGCTCCACGACGGTGCATTATTGTCGAGCTCGCGGCGGCGAGGTCCGCACCGGGTTCCCGACTTCGGGGACCCCGTGTCGCCGTCGTCGTCGCCGTGCGGCCCATTAGTTCCGTTTACACGGAGGAATAACGTACCGGATCAGAGCCGCAGCCAGTTTCACGGTTAACATAGGCGCGGACCGAGCGGTTGACGGATTTACGAGTTCACGGGAATGCTCGAACGTGCAGCCCTGGCTCCGCGATGCCCATCATGATTTTGTTGTGGCGTTCAGCGACGGAAACATTAACGAGACTTGTGGAAATAGTACTTGAAGAGGAAGAAAGGAAAGAAGAAGAAATAAAGAAGTCGAGTGCGGTGCGTGCCGACCGTGCCTGTAACTGATGACAACTGGAGCTCGTTGGAGGACCGCGAGAGATCATGGGTCACAGTTCAGGCGACAGTTCAGAAGAACGAGTGCATTAGCTGCGGCGGGAAGGGAAACGGACAATAAAACGAGCGAACCTACGTACAAGGCGGAGGAAGACCGAAGCTCCCGACACGAGCGCAAGACACATGGAAGGTTAATCTGCATCCGTGATGTTGATAAGCGGAGCCCGAGAGGCGATAAGCTTCGGCCTTAAACAGAATTCGCACTCGCCAGTGACATGGCGGGGAACACTCATTCCTCTTCGTCACCCCTGGCGGACATTTTCGAAACTCGAACTCGTCCATTGCATCTGGACTTTTTACCGAACGGCTGCTTTCTATTTCTCTGCTCGCGTGTTTCCGCACCGGACTCGCGTGTTGCGTAATGCTATGGATAAAAGAGAAGACGGGGGGGAAAAATAAAACTACGATCGAGAGAACAAACGGCGGGCAGCGGAGCTGCTGGCGAACGTCGGGCGGGGTGGCGAATAGAAGCGAATGCGGCGCACGTGCCCTTCTCTCTTTAAACTCTCGGTAGGTTTGGCTTCTTCTGCGGTTGTGCGGTTGTACGACGGGATAGTCTTCGGGACAGCGTAGTCTTCTCGTATTCAATACCGAACATCGACGAGAGAAAGAGATGGTGTCGATACGTGACCTCACGTGCGCGATTCGTTCTTTCTCCCGTCGCCATTATGTTCGATCGGGTTGACTAAGACTCGCGGGCTTGACTCATTTTCACGGGCTTGTCCCGTCGGTCGGGCCTTGGAAGGATTTCTTTCTTTCGATGATAATCGAGATCTTCGGGATTCGAGTCTGCGGGACGGAGGGAGGGAACGATAATACAGCCGAGTTCTACGTTCCGTGTCTTCTATGGTTAGAGGAGATTGAGCCTCTCCCCCGTTTCCCCTCTCTCGGGGGAGTCCTCTTCGACTTCCAGCGTGCAGATCCCTGTCCGGATGAATCACGTGCTTTCCGGACTGCGTGTCTGCACGCATATCGAGGAATACGGTAGGTACAGCATACGCGCACTGCCCCGCTGCTGTTGCCGCTGACGAGGGGGAGGGAAAGAACTTTCGTGACTCACTGGCTTCTCGGGCACCGTAACCGCCCCCCCCGGTCCCGCTTGAATGGAAACTCCGATTATTAGTTCTTCACAGTCTGCGAATACTTGAACACTGTTGCTAGGGCTTTGTACAACGTTGCCCGATGTTGAGAAATTTTTTCTCGATTTTTTTTTTCTGTTCGATAAATTCGGACTATGTCTCAAACGAATTCTTGGCGTAAGGGGGGGGGGGGGGCGAAACGGACTTCGGGGCAAGATGGACTACTTTTAATATTTTTAGGCACTCACTTTTTACACTTAAGAAGTGGATATAAAAATGACTTTTTTCAATATCTTGATCTCATACATATTTTTTGGTTGTAACCCCAATCGGGGTTCGTTTTGCCCCCGTTTCTGGGGGGTTCCGAAAATATCGCCGAACGATCATCTCTGTCGATCCTAAAAAGTTCCCAGAACTGGTCGATTCCTAGAACTCTGCCGATTCGACTTCATAGATGTCATGTGAGTATAATAGGAGACAAAAAAACCGCACGCTGGGAATTTCCATGAGTAGTCCGGGGTGAGGAGAGTGTTATTGTACGTGCTCTCGTACGCATATCACAATCGCGCGATCGCGGATAAATTGCTCATCGCCGAACCACCTGGGCACCTTGAGATCTCGGATGATCCAAGGCTCTTCTCACTCTCCGATCCCTGGCTGTTACACATTCTCCGTTCCCCTTATCTCTGACGGACGCTGCCATTGGAGCTCGACGATTCGTACTGAACAACCGAGATATCGCGGGATCACGTAGCGACTGATAGTTTCACGCGCAGTGTCGATGTCTCGGATGATATAAGTGTATACAGCGGAAACAACGGGCAAAAAGGCCCACTTTTACAAATTTATCTCGAATAAAGAACAGAGGGCCGTTTTGCCCCGTTCCTTCTCTGTATTATCGATACTGCTTAATTCCTATGCAATCTACGAGACGATCCATATCACGAGAAAAAAATTGTAAGGTTAACCAAAAGTCGCAGTGACATACTTTCAAAGCTGTCATTTGGTTGGTACAACTAAAGCATTGTTTCGTTGAACGATTATTCGCTTCGGTCGATTCCAAAATATTTCAATATAAAGAAACATTTTTACTGTACCAACCAGATAACGCTTTTGAACTTATGTTACTGTCGCCTTGGTCAATCCCAACATTTTTTTTAGTGTACACATCTTCAACTTCGCCATCTTGACATTCTAAACTAATTAATTCAGTCAAATTTAAATAATAAAATTAAATAAAGTGAAATAAAATAATTAAATTATTTAAATAATTTAAATAAAATCTGTTGGCCTTCTCCGTTTCCCCGAATTCAATTTTTTTACAGCTTGCATACGGCAGTTATTTTCTAAAAAAATGAATAATAATCGTCTCCTCTACCGGGCGTTTTCACCAGTGATATTTTCCCGCTGCTCCACTGTCCGAGAACGTGACTCGTGAGAACATCTAATCGACCCGAACGGGCGAGCGCCTTGGCTCTAGTCTCTACTCGCAATCGGGCAGGATAGTTACGCTGGTATCGCTAAAGTTAACAGCACGAGTACAGGTCGTTACGATCGCGCCGACTTACACGTGTGAGAAAAATACCCGTGTCCTCGTTGAATTATGAGACGAGATAGTACGAATTCAATTATTACCATACCGACTGCTGAGGTGGACAGGTGACCTTTTCGTTCTCACCTGCCGATACAGATTCGCGCAATTACGGTTTACAAGATCAAATACTCACTTCTGCCTCCGGGAGATGACCAGACGCTCTTGATGACCATTTGGATGCTGTTTCCGATGATCTTCCCTCAGAAACGCCAAACGAAACTATCGTACGCACTGTGCGATATCGCGCACTCGATCCTTATCGCCACGAACTGTGGTCCGCAGCGCGTAGGACACTCTCGATCCTCTCTGGCTCGCGTTCGAGAAGAATCTGTGACGAGATTTCATCCGCGACTGACGAGACGGCTCGGGAGCTTCTCCACCTCTTCGGGAAGGAAAACATCCACGGAAGGGTGAAAAAGCCTTCCCGCGATGAAATCGCACGAGGAGTCGTGGATCCACCCTTTTGGGATAGTGATCCAGTTTAAACGACCAATGGGAAGCTTCCGATCGGCGGTTCCCGCTTCCTCTCGAATCTGGGCCGCGGGGCCTCGGGCTCGAGACGAACGGCCTCGGTGACGCTCGATCCAACCCCTTCGCAGCGGCATGAATATTTTAATACGAGCGGAACAAAGGGTACGTTGGCGATATTCGGACCGTCCGAGTCGTAACGGATATCTTTCAATTTCTCCGTCCGAATCAAGAATTCCATTTTTCATTTGCATCAAAAAAAGGAAAAAAAATCCCCAATAGTTGCCAAGCCAGGCAGCTCGCTCCCGCCTCCCTCCCACCGTCTCGTGCTCTCCCGCCCGCTGACCGAAGAGTAACTCAGGCAGCGCCACGATAGAGCCGATAGCGAGACTGTCGTTTGTTTGCCGGAGCCGCTGATAATACCGCGAGCCTGCGTTTTCCTCCTTCCGAGAAGGTGGAAAAAAAAGAAATAGAATGCCGTTAACGAATATGCACGTGAAGCGTTCGAAGGTAATATATTTATCGCTGCCGCTCTGCGGGTACGAAGAGAGCCCAAGGCAACCGACGTTTGACGTAACGATATATCGGCCGGCTTATGCTCTATGCTGATGGACGAAATTACCCTAAGGCCTCCCCGCGGCCCGACGAGCGGTTTCGCCTCCGCGCGGCTGAGCTGACTCCTCATCATCGCCGCCCCGAGCCTCGAGTCATCAATAATTGACTAAACACTCGGGTCTAAGAGCGCTCACCTACTTACCTCCCTGTCCTCGTAGGTGGGCGTACATGCGTGTGGCCGGCAGCAACCGCACCACCACCTCGAACCCGGCGAGTCGCGCTCGCGATGTACACTCGGGGACTTCGTATATTCAACGGGAACGCGCGTGCAAGCTGATTAGACGGACAATTTAGCGGCTCGTCGTGACTAGAACAATTGCGGGTGAGAACAGAGGGGTCGAACGGACAAGCGATTCTGTGTGTCCGCGTGTGGGTGCGTGTGAGCCGCGGAAAAATATCCGCCGCCTTCGCAGCCGCGAAGCTTCGGACTTAAATTTAGATGGGGACAAATGAAAAAAGCAAGAAAAAAAGGTCTTCGCTGTCTCAGGGAACTTGGCTGCTCTCATTGGCCGTTCCGATAAGCTCGAAACGTCGCTACCTCGTTATTACGTATCTTCCTTTGCTCCCTCTCTCGTCGCCACGGCGTTACAATTATAATATACGTGTACGCAAGGCGCACGTGTGGGCTACGGCTTTCAAATTTTTTTTTATCTTCCTCTATTTTTCTGCCGTGTTTACACCGTTTCTTGGGAGTTGTTTTTTTCTTCGTTTTTTCCCGTATCTGCTAAACCGTCTTCGCTTAGACGACTTTTAAACTCGCTGCTATCAGCTTTTGGTATGAATCGGGAGTAAATGGAAGAAAAACACTCACGCGCACACACACACATACGTTCTGTTGATAATGTGTTGAAGTACTTGTGCGCAAGAAAGACAAACAAATTATTCATTCTCTAACATGCGCTGCTTTGGAATGATGGATCGTGCTGGCGTAAAAGCTTCGAGAAACGCGAGAACTCGGAGAGCCATCTTCGATGCCGGAAACGATTTTTTTTTTTTTTTTTCTTAAAATAGACCTTGTATTAAGAAACGAGCTGTGATTGGCGAATAACCAATGAAGCGGGTCAATGAATCGAAGAATCGTTGGTTAACGTGCTTCCTGTATGCAGAACAGGGACGAGTGGAATAAAACAGAATCCCGGTGCAAAACGGACCATTTTTGATAATTTTTTTTCTGACGCGACAGAAATCTCCCGCCCGAAATGCACGAGTTCCATTTTGCCCCGCTCTCCACTGTATATCGCTCATCGACTCTTTCGTTAGAGTTTCGAGAGATCGACGAGTCACCGAGGGTGGAGCGTGAAAGGTCTGAGCAAAAATAAATCACCGGGCAAGCCGGCGCTAAAGTTGTAAGAGGGAGTTCGAGATCATCATCTCGTCATCTCGAGAGCGATCCTGCCTCCGTCCGGCTCCGGCGAGAAAGGCTGGACCACGGAGAAGCGAACGCGAGTCCCTCTCGCCGAAGGGAAGGGAAACCTGATTCCCGATTGGATAGCTTCGGGAAACCAATGGCGTGAACGGCAGAAACTTTCGTGCAGCCTCCAAGCGTCCTACGCGTTGCCACGATTTACCGCCAGAACATTTCCGCGCATCGCGCAATCGATCCGTACGCAAGATCCCTTATCCGATCGCGATACCGCGCGTTGGGTCAGCGTCCTTCGACACGACTCAATTCTTCCTAAATTTTTTCATCAACCCTGGGCGCCGCAGTCGATTCTCCCAGCAAGCGAAAACATTTTTCCTCATCCCCGTCGCACCGGAAGTGATTAAACAAAAGACAACGAGATCTCGGAAATAGGATTCGCGTCTCTCGGTGACATGCGATTCGAGATGAGTGTCGGCTTGCCTGGATGGGGTCATCAACTGGATGGACCCCGAGGGTTCGTAGGTCCTTTATACCTGCTGCATCGAGGCGCGGTTCCTCCTTCCGGGGTTGCGCGAGCTCTCACCTGCGCACGCGTTACTCGGGGGCAGGTTTTCTCATACAAATTTCGTTGGTGTGTGGACGCATGTGCATTGATACACCCCACCTAATACGGATAATCGTACGTGCTCGGACCGTTCTTCTCCCGGACGCACACACAGAGCCTGTGTCGATGAGTGGAAAACCTGATTCCCTTGGTCGGGTAGCCGGGGGTTTCTTGCAGGACGTGTAGTTCGGACGGACGGATGGACTGGGGTCTCCCTTGCGCCAGGAGCATTCGGGGTCATAATGGCCAGTGGCGGGCGATGGGTGAAACGGTGACGATCCATGGGTCACGCAGGTACATGAACCCTTTCAGTCCGGTCGGGCCTGCTGGCTCATTTAAATGCCCTTAGTCTTATTCGAACGGCAGATAGCGTATACTATACATAATTTGTAGAGTGTACGCTTTGTACTCGGGAGAACGACGCCAGGCGTCGAGGATGCGGGCATCCTTCGCGTTCTTCCTCTATTTTTTTCTTTTTTTTCTAAATTGTTTTCTGTCCCCCTTCTTCTGCACTGTGCGAGAGAAATGAACGCTCGGACGGCGAGCGAAGAGACCAACGACCGTTGGACGTTCGGCATAAAAGACTCGATGATCTATATCCCAAAAAGTGTTTACGCGAAGTTCTTATGGAACTCTCGACGGCTCGGGATTATTAATTGCTCCAGTTTTTTTTGTATTAATTTTTTTTTAAGGTCTTACATGCAGCGAGGACTTTCTCGCCTCAGCGCGGCTCAGTCGGTAACAAAAACTGTAATCCATTTTCTTTAAAGACGCTAAGCGGTTCTCGAAAGGTCGAATTATCAGTGGCCACAGTGAGAAAAAAAATGGTTGGATTCAGCAAATGCGCGGTGACATACGTTCTAAGGAGTATTTTGTTGGTAGAACAAAAATGTTTGTTTTAATCGACAAATTTTGAATAAATTGAAGCAAATAATCGTTTAACAAAACAATGTTTTTTTTTGTACCAAACAAATAACAATTTTGAACTTATGTCACTGCGACTTTTGGTTAAATCAACCAATTTTTTTTTTTCAGTGCGCTCGACCGTTGGACGAAGACACTGAAAATGTGAAGATCTACGATAAAAAAATGAATGGATTACAGTTGTTGTTATCGACTGAGCTAGAAATCGTCTCAAAGTCAAATTGGAACCTTGTGTCGATTCTAGCTTTCGTTTAACATATTTGTCCATTGATCTATCAGCTGCAATTAACATATCGACATGAATAGCCGAGAACGGTGTCGATTGCAAATTTTTTCCGTTGGTCGGCTCACGAAAAAAGATCTGGAAGGTTCGAGGCTGCTAGACGAGTAGCCTCTGCCCTTTGCGCTCCAGTTCTCCATTCCTCGACCGTTACCGCTCGATGTCCGAAGAATCCTCTCCGAGTGCAACGGAAAGTACGAGGCGGAGAGGCAAGTTTAGAAGTCGCAAAAAAAAAAAAACAAGCAAAGAACACATTCTTACGAGTTCCGCGGTAGCGAGTCTCATTGGATGTTAGAAATTAAGAAGGGCCGGCCCAAGTTTCTCCCGTCCAGAGACCGCGATTACGTTGACCGTTGGCGATCTTGCTCCTGTTACGTCCATCGAAATGGTCAACCGTGAAGACCGCGAGTGGGGGAAGAGCTCGTCGCGTCCGTTGCTCTATTTAACGAACGGTAAGTTTGCCGAAAAAAAAAATAGCCTCCGTCCAGGTGAAGGCGAAGAGCCGAGGAGTCGGACTAGAAACTCCGCGCATTCATCCCCACCGTCGACCGATGTGGAAATTTTGTCCGTTGCCGATATACCTTCGAGCTTGCGCGTCATCGTCGCCGCTCGTGTTCTCTTCGCGTGATCAACTTTTCGAGGCCGAGAATCTCCGGGTATATTTTCCCATGGTTCCGAGGGTGGAAGGAAGGCTGGAAGGTGCCTTTCGGGAGCATCAACGGTCTGCCGGCCAGAGCTCTCGGGGGATCCCGCGAGACCAATGGCTATCATCGGGACATGCCTCCAATAAAGGTCACCTGTGTGCGTCAGAATGCTTCCTTTTGCCCGCGCGCATAACGGATTTTTTCGGCCTGATTTAAATGAGTTCATACCCGGCGGTGGCGCGCGGGGCTCGGACAACGTCCAGGTAAATTCTGGATGACCGTCGAAGCTCCTCGACCATCCCGGCGAAGAGGGCAAATTCGTCCAGGTAGCCCGAACCAGCGACGGCCAGGAGAAGCCTTCATGGGAAAATTTTTGGGATGGTCCTCTTGTCCTCGTCTCCTATCGTCGAGCGATTTTGCGCGCGGGTCAGTCGAGCGGCGATTCGGAAATTTGAATATTCCCGGACTACCTAGAGAGCCGTGTGTTGAATCGACGGAGGACCGTATGAATCACGTCCAAGGGACACCCTGCGAATATGACCATCGTCCTTTTTTACCCCTCGCGGGTCCAGTGACCGCGCCTCTCACGCAGATAGAAAACCTCTTCTCCCCATGCGGGCTGTGCACATACGTCGGTCATTTCTCTGACCATCCTCTATCTCTTGGGCGATTTACTTTGGCTCCGTTCTCAGCCGGGACCATGGGAATCTGGATCAGCGCCACAGACCTGGCTCTTTAAACTCAACCCTTTTTAAAAAAATTCGGCAGATTTTTCATCTACCCTCGGTGCGATCTCCGCGAGGATTCCCTCGCATTCATCAGGATTTTTTTTTCACCTTCCAACCCGTCGTGCAACAACTGGTCGCAACATTTTTCGCCGAAACTTTTATTTATTCATTAATTATTTCTATGGAAATTTATTTATTATTATTATTATTATTATTTATTTATTTATTATTCTACCGTAAAATACTGGAACTCCGTGGCTACTCAATATCCACGTTATCTCGTATAATTCTCGTTTCGATTAAATCTTCATTACCATTCTCCAAACGAATCACTGTTTCCTTCCTCGTGACGTTCACAACCGACACGATCATCTTTTAAAAAATGTTATATTCATAATATTTTATTTTCTCCGGACACTGTTTGATGTTTCGATTTCGTCGCAGCACAATAATTACGATTCTCACTGTATCCACTAAAAATTTGACCCGCGGTAATGCCGGGGCATAAATTTACCTACACACTCGTCTCTTCCTCTCGGGCGTGGGGAGTGGGACGAGATTATAGCGTTTCGTCTCGCGAGCCCCCTCCCCGGTTATCGCGGCTATTATCATAAACGCGGGCACGTAACACGTACGTGAGTCCGATGTACCAGTTTCTCGTTGCGTTCGCGAGTCGTCACTCGTCGCATATTAGGATAATCCGTGGCATTCGGCGCTCCGACCGTTCGCTCGCACGACAAGCTTTTTGAGAAGGTTCGCGGCTGCGCGCGCCGCCGCCGCTCAGCGCACTGATAAATTTCGATTAGCATAAATTTACAGACGGAACGTCCGGTGTAGTGCCCCTGCCACTGGCTATCCGCGTGGTAACTGTTTCATTAGCATACGCTTAATCCCAACAGCCGAAGAGCAAAGCCAGCGCCGTGCTTCCCCTCGTTAATGCATACTTTATCTGTGCCCCGCGACTCATCCTACGCACGCCTCGCGCCACTATCCGAAAGAATTGTAAACCGATGTAAAAAAAAAAAACAAATACCGTCCCGAAGATAAACTCGAATCTCGTCCAGAGTCGCATAGACACGACGATCTTCGGTGGGACAAAGAGATCTTAACAGTTTTACCGTTTCTTTATAAGGATCAACATGACGTATAATTATATATCGGCGTGCCTCTGACGGCCGAGGCTCGCGTGTCGCGGCTACTGCGAGGGAGGCAACCGTATAATGCTTTTATGTACCTGCACCTTGAAAGCCGAGTCGCATGCACCTACCGGGACATGCGATCAGCGAGAGCCTCTACACACTGGGTGCGTAAAATTGAACATCGTAGAAGATCCCGTCGAACGCTTGCGGTAAAACTCGTCAGCGGTCCGAGATGGAAACATAGAAAAAACGAAAAAAAAAAACAAAAAAAACAGTGGAGCGCCGGCAAGAGTAAATGGGGTACGCGTATATCGATGCGAGGCCAGGCCAGCCTCGCATGACCCGCGGATCAATGAATGATCGAGCGCGATCGCGAAGCTTCTCCGTATGAATATTCATCATGAAGACCCGCTCCTGATAGCCGTGGATTTCGTGAGGCATCGATCGGGCGGAGGAAGAGCGCGACTGGGGCTCGAACGAACGGCGAGAGGGATGAACAAACGCCAGCTCATCCTCCGCGTTGACCTTTCGACTCGGATATCGAAACGACGAAATCGCTCGCACACACTCGTGGATGAAGGCGTTCGAGAATTTCGTTAGTAATCTTCGAAGCGGGAGAACGATGGAAAGAACTCGCGGATGTTGGCGATGTGTGCAACGCGACGCTGACGACGACGAGCTCAGCGGCGTCTCGGGTCACCGGGTCATTGCAAACAATTCCTACGTGTGGGAAAGGCCGTACCGGACAGAACGCACCGAGAGCTCGTGTCGAAAATGACAGACGTTATGCGCTTCTTCGCAGTCTCGCTTGTGTACACTCGAGAGAAAAAAAATAATGGAAAAAAATAAAGATAAATGGAATGAAGGAACGAGAATGGAAACGCGCATCTGCATGCCGTCTTCCTCGGCCGAGGTTGACGGGCGAATCGCATGGAAGAGCCTCGTCCGTGCCATTTAAATAAAATACGAGCCTCCACGCCAGGCGGGTCATCCCCTGTAACCGACTGTCGTTCGAAATGATTTTTCCTACGTGCCGCGCACGAAACTCGCCTATCCGAGGGACTTTATTCCCGATGTGCCAGATATTCCTCGCGGACGCTTTTTCATAATCTCACTTGGGATTTTTTCTATGTGAGAAATTCAGTAAAAAAAAAAGAAAAAAATGGTACGATTTGTTTTTCGTCTGGAAGCAGTGACGACAACAGCGACGACCTAGCGGAGCATCGGAGTTAATAATCGAAACTCGTCTATCTTAGAGCCTTCATTCCCACTATGCCGGATATCCCTTGCGAACCCTTTTTCATAGTCTCACTTGTGACTTTGGCCTTGGTATAAATTGGATTTAAAATAGAAAAAAAATGGAACCATTTGTTTTCCGTCCTACAGCGACGAGCTACCGGATCATCGAAGCTTATAATCGAAACTCGTCTACCTTAGGGCCTTTATTCTCACTATGCCAGATATCCCTTGCGGATCTTTTTTCATGATCTCACTTGTGACTTTGGCTACGGGAGAAATTGAAGTAAAAAAAAAAATTGTACGATTTCTTTTTCATCCGGAAACAGCATACGACAACAACAGCGACGATCTACCGGATCGTCGGAGCTTATAATTGAAAGTCGTCCATCTGCGAAACTTTATTCCCGACATGCCAGATATGCCTTGCGGACGCTTTTTTATAATTTCACATGTGCCTTCGGCCACTTTTAAGTATGGGAGTAATTGAATTAAAAGAAAAAAATATGGTACGAGTTGTTTTTCGTCCGGAAGCAGCGTTCGACGACAACAGCGACGACCTACCGGATCATCGGAGCTTATAATCACGGGATTTATGCACGACGATCGTACAATTTACAAGAGAATGAGATGCGGCATCGCGGGTTGATTTATTAATGATTGACGTGATGCATAGAATTTCCGTGGTCGTCATCGGAGCGATCAGTCGACGCTCCCGCATATTCGGGAAGCGCGCCCTGCCGGGAGAGCCGCGCAACAAACGATCACACGAGAGAGCGAATCGTCAGGTGTTTACACCCGATTCGGCCCCGTATCTTTCCGTCTCTGCGGCACAGCGCGGGGCTAAATTAATTATAGCTCGTTACCCGTTTCGTAGTTACTCGTAATCGTTACACAGCAGCCGGGCAGGTGTTCCCTCTGGCCAGCGTGGGAGAGACGGGGTTGTCGGTTTCACCCTGTTTCGTTTATTGTCGCTTTTTTTTCGTCGCTCCCGCGCTCCCCCCACTCCATTCGACCTTCCCTCTCACAGCCCAATGTATACTACTCTAGTATGTATGGACACGAGAGAAACTTCGTGAATACCGAATTCACGTGTATACATAGGTATACTAAAAAAAATAATATAACGTGAAACAAGAGTAACGAAGAGAGACTCGCGCCCGAGGATCGAGCCGGTATAGTCGTCATGGAAACGCGAATGGAGAAACACACGAGGCAATCGCTCTCGTTTTTCTCCTGCCGTTTCACCCGCGTCTCTCATCCTCCCCCATCGTCCTCCACTACGTGTGTGTGTGTGTGTTTTTTTTCCGTTCTCTCGCTCGCTCGCTCGCGAGGGGTGCGCTCAACCCTCCTCGCGACCTCTTTCACCTGCGCGCTATCTCGACAAGCCGGCGTTCGTCGGGGCTGCCCATGGCTCCGGGGGCGACCCTCCTCCCGGCGCGTCCGGGCGAACGTACGAGCTGACGAATCAACAAAACTCGATTCCACCTTCTGGCTCTTGCGAAATTGTGAATTAGAAATAAAAAAAACGTTAAAATAACAATGGGAAAGCTAATATTTTCATTGGGCTTTGTTGAAACAGCTTCGAACCGACAAGTCGATCGACGCGTCGCCGCTGGGAAACCATGAGCGAGCCGGTAATCGCCATCCGAGAACAATTCAATTTCATTTTATTGGAATTCCGATTGTTCGATCGAGAAAAAAATTTTACGTAGATTTTAAGGAAATTTACATTCTTAATATATTTATACACTGATAAAAAAAATGTGGTTCAATGAACTACAGATTCGAGCCGCGTTCAAATATATATCTAATTGGCCGAAGAATATATTTCAATGTTGCAAGAATATTTTTATAAAATTATTTTTAAAACATGGTTTAATTAAGAGATATTTTAGATGTACCGACAAAATATTTATTTATACGTACGAATCTTTAGTTGATTCAACCGTATATTTTTATCTTCTATTTCGTACATTTTTTCACAACTCATGCCATTATGTACCAACATTTATATACGAATAGTCAGTATGAATATTAAAATATTTCGAATACAATTGAATATAAAGATTATTGAAATCTTACGCTCCATCTATCTCCGCGCTCTCAGAGGGCGCCGATTCGCTCGATCTATTTGCATATTCCGAGAGCGATTGCAACATTAATTAATCTTTACAGCAAAAAAAAAATATATATATATATGAAGCAGATACAATCGTGAAAATAATTGTCGAGGCGGTTGCTGCTGCTGTATTTCTCGTGAATTAGAGAGAGAGTCCGAGCGCCGGGAGAAGGTGCCGGGCGTCGTCAGGCAGTCCCGTTGCCATGACCACCGACCTCACGCCGGTTGCCATCGCGATTCACCGCCACAACACCAAATCACTTTGACCATTTTTTTTTCTTTTTTTTTTGACGCTGTCGATGGCCCTCTCTCTTTCACCTTCGCGCCCGAGTTTCCCCGACTGTCTCTCCTTTCTCGAACTCCGGGCGTCCGGATTCGTCGGAAACTCGTCCGTGCGCCTTCGAAGCTTTCAGCTCTCCGGAGGGTGAAAGCTCTTAATCCCCTCAAAAATCAATTTTCCACTAATCCCCGAGTCCCAGACTTCCCAGAAGCTATCGAAGGGAGCTCTTTCGGCCTCGCCACCGGTGGATGATGATCTTTTTGCGAGAATCGTCGAGGCTACTCGCATTTCATGCATATCTACGAACGCATGCATACACATACGGTACGTACGAAGAAGCGCCAAGACGCGGGCAAGTTACGTGATCCCGGCTCGCGCGATTGTTATGTAAATAGTATGGTCGTTCGCTAACGCGCGGCCAGTAGGAAAACTCGGTACGTATGTAAGAGTATAACATATCACATGAGATAGTGTTGTTTGTATCGCATATATATATATAGACATATATACATACAACATATACATATATATATAAACATATACGTACATTTATATACATATAGTGTCCTCGGCAAGCTCCCGATGACTCTTGATTTCCCAGTTTCATCTTGCCTCCAGTTAGGTAACTAATAAACGACTGGAACCAAGGATTGTCGATATTGCATCGATTTTCATTGGCGAACAGGTGCGTTTGGCATTCGCGTCGCGTTATCGATCGGATGAATCGATCGATTTCCCCCCTCCTCAAGATAGCTCGTTAGCTGTACGATTCGCGGTTCGAATTAATGCCCGAGACGATCTTGAGACTGCGATGCGCCCTCCGCTCCTCGTCCCACCCAGACACCGCCTCAAGGATGGAAAATAATAAACTCTTTGCGCGCCGGGCTGCGATAGGATGATCTCGACAGATTTCTCGGTACTCCACTCTCGGTGACACTTAGCTCGTCATTCGTTCGAGATCGTTCGTTATTACATGTTCCTCGGGCCCCCGTCAGCGAGAGAGTCTTACGAGGCCGCCTCACCTCCGCGGGCCTCCAGACAACCACGCGATCATACCCGAGGCATCGTAATACCCTATGCGCCGCCGTTGCACTTTCACTCGCGGTGCATCGTCGCGGCTGTAACGCCTCCGCGATTCGAGCATCGAGCGTATACATTTTTCCTCGGGCGATCCACCGCGGAACTAATTACTCGCCGACTCCGCTGGACGCGACGCAACCCGGCGAAGATGCCTTCTCCGTACCTTCGTTTCTTTTCATTTTTTGTTCCCCTTTTTTTCTTTCTCCTCGGTCGAACGCACTGTGGGAACATATCGGGCGCCCGTGCCCTCCGCGTTCTAGCGGAGGATGCATCGACGTGCGTGCTCGGGGAGAGCCAAGGCGTGCGGGTCACAATCGCAATTTCGCTCGCGCGAACAGGAGCGGCTGTTCGCCGGACGCCGCGCAGTTCGAGCGCTGATAGCGCGAGACGCCCAGAGCCTGCGATTCTCATGTGCGCTGGAATACGCTTACACGTACCGCCTGTACCTTTATGTATATTCTCGTTTGACGACTTGACGCGCCAGCGCGCCGTGCATGTGGTGGATATTCTCATCGCTACTTCACTCCGGGCGCGGAGGTGGCGGAGGTGGAAAAAAAAAGAAGCGGCAGCAGCAGCAGGCCGATAACGATAACCGGCGCGCTATCGCGGGCCTCTTGCTCGCCCCTTTTGCCACTCTCTCGATCCTCCCTCCTCCTCTCGCACGCTCTCGCGATGTTCGTTCCTCCTCGTCGCTCCTTCTCTTCCCACCGGGAAACGCGACAGCGGCGATCAGTCTGGCTAGGAACTTCTCCTTTCGTCTCCTCTCCTAGATTGCATAATTTATCCGCTCTCTTTATTTCTTTTTTTACTATCCATTGTCGCTGGCTGTCTCTTGGCTCGAGGGAGGGAAAATATTGCACGGCGGAAGACGGTAGGGGGAAAATAATTAAATAAATGAATGGAGGGTGGGGGAAAAAATTAAGGAGATAAGGAATATGCAAATTTAAATATTGGCATGAGTGTATCAATCTCGGAGTGTCGGGAGTCCCGGAAGATAAATCGTGCCGGCATCGAAGTCACCGGGATTCGAGGCTGCAACGCCGCCCATGAAGCAATTCGGGAACGCGCCTTGCACATATTCACACACCACACCCCTTGCACGATTTTCGACGCGCTTCCGTTCTCAGCTTTTCCGCGCTTCATCACGCCCCCTCATACGCATCCCGCCGCGCCAACCGGCCGAGTTAATCCTGTGGGTGCGGAACTCTCCCTAAATCGTTTCAATCGAACCGACGCTAATGGGGATCGGTGAAAATCTGTTCTCTCAATCGCACCCTAGATTTCTCACGTCGCACCAGTTACCAGTTAGTACCATAAAAGCTATAAAAAATAAACACGGTTTTGTACATTTAACAGACATTTCTAGTCCGCAAGCGAACACATTTTTTTATCAACTTTTTTTTTTTTGTTGATTTGGTTGATTACAAATTGTTTTTTTTTCAATTTTACCGTGTGCTAGACCGTAAAAAATAATTTTGTTAAATAAGTCACAAACTTCGTTTGTTCCTTATCCGAATCATTAACAATTTCAGTTTGTACTTTTTTTTTTGTAAAACTAGAGCCAGATGGTGCGACCGGAAAATTAACAAATAAAAAATTGTTTACGTTTGTGAACGGTAAGTTGTAAAAATACACATTTTTTTTACTGTGTAATAAAAGACTACTAATAATTAATAGTATACCGAGATCGGTTTCCGAAACGATAAAAAATTACAACCGTTCGTCCATTTAACAAACATTTCTCATCCGCAACCGACCACAATTTCTTTCAGTTAATTTTTCTTCAATGTAGTTTCCTCCTGGACAAGATGTTTGTTAAATGTACAAATTGTTTTTTTAATTTTCTTTCCGTCAGTTAATAAGATACTATTAATAATGAATAGAATACCGAGCCCGGTTTCCGAAACGATCGTCGGCAGCTTTTCTTTATTCCCGTCCCGTCGACGCCTCCATTCGCACCCGGGCTAGGAGATCGTTGACCGTTACCAGGAGAGTCGGCTGTCGGTGTGTGCGTGCGTGCGCGAGATAGCGCACGGTATTGCAGAAGCGCGCATAGCGCCGATCCGCTGCAGCAGAAGGACGGAGAAAGGTAACGTAACGTAACGTAAATGTGGGTGCGGTTATGGCGCGTGCGCCTGCACTTCGGGGTAGGGCAGGGTGACAGCTGTTTCAGTCCTCAGGCAACATCCACGTTGCACCTGCTCCGGCGCTCGATTCCCCCGGTCGTTCGATCTTCAGCCTCTTACCGATCGTTACCCTCGCATAGAATCTTCGACCGTCGAAGCGATCCTGCGCGCGGAGTTTCATCGACCGCGACAACTCATGAAAATTTAACTCCTCGCAAGCTCGCCCTTTTGGCCTCTCGTATATTTTTCTATTTTTTTCATACATATTTTTTTACCAGAAATTACTGGGAGGATCGCGGCGGCAAATTCCACGAAGGCTCTCAGCACGCGCCCGAACGAGAACCCCGTCGTTCCGCGCACGAGAACAAGCCGTTGCTGGCCGTAGAGTCAAAGAGCCCCGGAGAACAGCCAAAAGGCTAACGGGATTTAAAGGCCGATAATCGTGTATCCTGTTCTTTCGAGGAGCGGGAGAAACAAAAAGCGCGAGCGCACACACACACAGCCCGATCACCTTTCCTCCTCTTCATCGTAGCCGCCGATTCGTCCCTCTCCGTCTCGCGCTCTTCCGATCGGCAGGGGCCGGTCTAATGGGACAGACGTCGAGGCACGCCATAGAGAGCGTGCCCCGGCTCTCTCGATCGTCGCTTCTCTCCCGCTCACAATCGAGCCAGCTCACAGGATGCGCGTGACAATTTTTCAAATTAGTTCATCTAACGCCGTCGCGCTTCTTCTCGGGCTGCTCATTCTTCCTTTGATATCCCAGTTTCGTGGCCCGAGAGAGTCTTTCGAGGTCAGGCGCGACCTCGGCGGGATGTCCGCTATCGTCGCCGTTGTAAATCGACGATAAAACACCCGCCCGAATCCCGGCATCGCACGCTGCGCGGGAGGGTCGCTGATATAGCGATCGCCGCCTATGCGTGAGCTGCTGCTGCGATGACAGATGTTCCCCGTCCCATTAGATAATTAATCTGGCCGCTCGACGGGGGGGAATCGAAGTGGAGAAGCCAACAGCATCTTTCTCAATAACAACGTTCAATGTTCCACGGTTATTCATCGCACAATGGCCCCTCGAACCGATCTCCGCACGGCCGCTGCTTCTTGACTTTTGGCTCTCCCGACTTCGCACCCCTCCGAGCTGGCGGAGTGAGATTAAAAAAAAATCGATCGGCCCCGACTCTTCCACCCTTGACTCCGAGCCATACCAGCGCTGTCGTTACCGGCCCGAGCTGCACACTCGATTTTTCGGACCCCCTTTTTTACCTAGCGTGTACCACGCACACCCCGACGCATTATCTTCTCCGTTCTCCTTCTTCCCCCTCGTTGCCCCGAGTTCGTTTATTTCTTTTTCGTATCTTCTGCTCTTTGATCGTCTTCGTAAAGCTTGGTTTTTTCCCCGCTTTTTTTCTTCTCTTTCTTACTCTCTTATTATTGTTATTATATGGCGTACCTGGTGGCACGCGCCATGCGCTATCCCTCGGTGTAACAGCTGCTCTCTCGACCATCTCTCGTGGGCTCTCTCGCTCCGTATGAGTCCGCCGTCTCGCTCGTTCCGCCGGGCCGTGCGCTCTCTCCGTGTCTCTCCTTCGCGCTGTTGGCTTCGGAGTCCGTGACTCCGTGACGCGAGCGGCGAAGGTGGCCGCAGCCACTGGCCACGGGTTCGAACTCTTCCAACGGCGGATGGATGTATGTAGTGATATAAGCGAGAGAGGCGGTGGGCACACCTTGCCCGCGCGCTACCTCGAGCCACCGCGCCGGACGCGTGCCGAGGCTCATGCCGCTCGCTCGCCTTTCGAGATCCGAATTTGTATCGGGATCTCTCTTTTCATCATACCCTCGATCCCTCGATCACCGGGCAGCGAGCATAATGTTCTCGTTTCATAAAAATGAAGTGAAATAACACTTGTTACGGCGCGATCGAAAGAGCACAACGTAGCAGTTTCGCAAGCGGAAATTCAACTCTTTCCTTTCCCGGTTCGATCGACAGCAACGAGCCTTCCCGATCGGCAACAAAGCGGCGAAGGCGGGACTTTTCCGCCGGAAATTTTTGGGTCTCGAACCGGCAGCTAACTAGGTGTCTCACTTTTGTCCGAAATATCAACGGTGTCGAAGACAATGAGGGAAAGTCACTTTTCATCGACTGAGGGGCGGGAGGGTGTTTCGTGACGTTCTGAAGAGAACCGGCTTGGTCGTTGATCCTCCTCTCTTGCCCCCGTTAGATCGCGGCTCCTCGCGACATCGGGCCAGTATTTATCGCTGTTCCAATTAGCATGCATTCTCATTTAATCGACGAAGCTCGCGACGAGATGTTCCCGATGCAAGATTATCGCGGTAATGTGACTGTGTCTTACCCGATCGCAATATAGATGAAACACCACGTACATGTATACATATATATTCACACACATATATATATATATATATATACGCTCACTGAGGCTCCGAGCATACACAACGGGAGGAGAGAAGAAGTCGTTGAAGCAGGTGCATGCAGGGAGGATCTCCTCGTGGCCGGTGAATAGCAGACGCGCGCTCGAGTTAAATTGTGTTCGGGTATAAAGTGACGAGAGAGAAGAAAGAACGATGAAGACCGGTCTCGCTCGCTCTCTCCCTCCGCTCTTTTGATCTCTCGCCCCTGCATAGCCTCCTCTTCGGCTTCGTAGTCCGCAACATCTTGCGAGTGTGCCGGGAATACCTGTTTTCCATCGTTCATCGTCGTTCGGTCAGCGGTGTGTCTTGGCCGATCGTCGTCGACGTCGTTGTCTGGGTGCGTGCAGCGCACACGCCCGGGCGCGTGCTGCTCCTGCTGCTGCTGCTGAAAAGGCACCTGCTACGTACGAGCCAAACCGTAAAGTTCTCTCCCGGCACGAGCCACATCTTCTCCTGCAGAACGCCTGCACCTCTTCTTGTACGATCTCTCGTCCGGTGCCGCTGCCCATACCCGAGCACGGTGAATTGGAACGCGAGGAGCGAGGAAACAACGGGGCAGCTGGATATATCCTTGCCCCGAGTCATCTGCCTCGAGGGACCCGGCGTCGGTGCAGCATTAGAGCCGGCAGACGCGTGCCCGCGTGACGTGATAACCATCCCCTCCTTAACATCATCCCCATCACGATATCGCCATTAATGGATATTTATTAACCGACCGGGTGAGTACAGCTGACGAGCAAGAAAACCCTCCTCACCACACCTCGATAGGGATTGAGGTAAAAAAATAAATGGTAATAAAAGCGAGAATGGACTTCCTTGCGGATGCTGCAGAGACTCGAAGGAGACTCACCTATACTGAAAAAAATAAAATATAATCGCCAATAATGGATATTTATTAACCGTTCGGGTGAGTACAGCTGACGAGTAAGAAGACCCTCCTCACCACACCTCAATAGGAAACGCGGTAAAAAAAATAAATGGTAATAAAAGCGAGAATGGACTCCCTTGCAGATGCTGCAGTGACTCGAAGGAGATTCACCTATACTGAATAAAATAAAATATAATCACGAAAATTAAATATAATCGCCATTAGTGGATATTTGAAAAGAAAAAAAAAAAAAAAAAACAAAAAAAAAAAAAAAAAAAAAAAAAAAAAAAAAAAAAAAAAATGGTAATAAAAGCGAGAATGGACTCCCTTGCGGATGCTGCAGTGACTCAAAGGAGATTCGAAAAAAATAAAATATAATCATGAAAATAAAATATAATCGCCATTAATGGATATTTATTAACCGACCGGGTGAGTACAGCTGACGAGTAAGAAAACCCTCCTCACCACACATCGACAGGGAATGCGGTAAAAAAATAAATGATAATAAAAGCGAGAATGGACTTCCTCGCCGATGCTGCAGCGATTCAAAGAAGATTCACCTATACTAAAAAAAAATATAAAAATACTATATACATCTATTAAACGTAAAATATTTGTCTTTATCGGGAGATATCTCGCTCCACTCTGCGGCAAACTCGTACGCTACCGGAGACTGCAGTGACCCGACCAGTGTGAGAAGAGCACACAACAGGGGTTGTCGAGTGTTCAGCTCGCCCTTCGTCCACGGAGCAGTAGGGGCGAGAGATGTGTGTATATAAATTTTTTTCATCATCATCTCCACTATAATGGGAGAGTTGATCAGATAGGAAATTGCGTCCTCGGGGTGGTGGGAAGAGAGGGGCTCTTCAACCACGGAAGCAACGAAACGCCACGAGGATGATGAAAACACGAAGGGGGTCGAAGGAGTCAAATGCCACAGCCATCGAGCCCTCCTCGTTCAAATGTCACGACATCAGCATCCCGCTAATAGACTGGTATCTCCGGAAGGACGACTAATAGTAACACACACATACACACACACTCTCGCAAAGTGTATTGGCAACATCGAGAGAGCGCACGCCTATGTCGTTACAGTGCGGTGACGGATCGGTCAGAGGCGGGAGGGTGTCATCTCCCCTCGGCAAACAGCGTCGGCGCCTCTGTTGAGCCCCGAGATGAAGTCCCACGGGAAGCGTCCCGGGAACGCGATGATACGCTGACATTTACCCCTGCGGCCCTGGCCCAGGGTCGGGCCGACCGTCACGGCTATCGGGTAATTTTCATCGATACCCAACCTGAACGTCCTCCGGGGAACCTTCCTCTCGTTCTCGGGAGCCTCGCACGCGTGCCTCGCATTAGCCGGCGGCGAATTCTCGCGGGTTACTCGCACGAGACGTATCAACCGAGGAGGAGTATCGGCCTGGCCCACATATCGTGAAATCGTTTTGCCGTCCCGATACACGCGCGTATGTGGACTTCGAGTCGCGATGCGGGAAGGTCTCTGTCTCGCTACTTTCTTCTTCGGTTCCTCGGCGGCGCGCGGGATAGCGCGGAGCGCGGTGGCCGCCGAGTCTCGCCCATCTACATACGTGTGGGAAGAGCGAAGGAGAACCGACGAGGAGAGACACAGTTACACGGGGAACATGGCACGGTGGACAGCCGTTACCGTTCTCGCATAAGTGTCACGCTCGCGCGCATCAACGTGGACACGAGGACGATGTAGAGCCGCGTGCATACCGCGCGCTCGTGTGCGCATGCGCGCGTGCTATTCGCGCGGCTCGCTGTTATTACCAGCGGGGGTTTCATGAGCTCGGATGCGGAGAGGAGAGGAGAGCGTGTCTCTCCGCGGCTCGGTTCTATACCGAATTCTCTATCTGCCTGTGGGGTGTTTGCACACGGGTGCGGGTTCGTGTTAGTGCCGAATGCACGTACGAGGCTCGCGCGAGGCGAGTGGTCGATAACGGACGAGCACTATCTACCGTGTATGCATATAAGCGGAGCAGACCGAAGGCAGAAGGAGAGTCCACCACGACCCGGCTCCGTTCTCGCGGTCTCGCGGAGTAGAGTATACGTGCGAGAGGCGGAGAGGAGAGGATGTACATCGGACACCGTATATCCTGTTATATTCGCGCTACCTGCGGTGTATGGAAGTATAGCTCGGACGCCCGGCGACGACACGGTGGCTCAATGAAACAGAATAAAAAGGAAACGGGCGGACGGGGATGGGGAACGGTGAGGGGCGCGAGCGATTAATGGAATGAGAGGACGAGGAAGTCGGAAACACGATGAGGATGTTAAGGCGCGAATGATCCGAAGCTCGATGCTTTCGAGAATTTTTTTTTTTTTTTTTCTCGTGCGGTCTTCACCGCGACCGGATGATGACGATATCGACGGCGATCGATTTACTCCCGCGCGGCGAGGGAGCAAGTCGAGTTTACTCGCGGCGAGTGTCCACAGGCTTACGTTTTATTCCCGACCTCCTGTCCGCTGTACGCGTGGAGAATAGGAGTTATGATTGAAAACTTCGGGGCTGATGTGCTTTCAACGACTTCAAAAGATTTCTCGTTTTCTCCCAACTTCCGGCTAACTGGGGGCGAGAGCGGGGATGGTATAGGTTTAGCGCGATCCATAGTTTTCTTGCGGTACGAGTCGGGCGTGTCATTACGTTTGTTTATCGTAAAACATCAACTATGATTTGGGCGATTACTGTTGTAATGCTTGGCTCTAGATCGGATTCGTGCTGAGCCCGGAAATAGAGGACAGCAGGGCAAAATGGGGCAACGGGGCAAAACGGGGTTTTTGGGCAAAACTACATTTTTCAATCATTTTTGGATCGGATAAGGTGGCAAAACTGGGCAGAAAAGCCTGATGTATCCGATAGGCCGAATTCGGACATCCAAAAATTATTGGAAAATGACGTTTTGGTCAAAAACCCCGTTTTGCCCCGTTGCCCCATTTTGCCCCGCTCTACCCTACATGGAGACATGTGGACCCGAATATTTTCTGGAACTCTTTGTTTTTTACGAAAAAAAAATTGAAGCGTTTCATCCTCCTTTTTCTCACTCACTTTAGCTAAGAATCTGGAGATGAAGAAATCGCTGTACTGATCGCAAATCGTTACAATTCTCAGAAATTATTGGAAAAAAAGTCAATTTTTTGTCTCCCATCAGGAACCCCTCGGTCCAACCACGTCTGAATGTTCGATAGCAAAACCCGCAACCGGAAATGGAGAAGATAATTTTAAAATGGAGAAGAAGAATTATATTTTCGGCGACCGAAAATCGTTACATTTCCCAAAATTTGTCACAGAAAAAGAACCATTTTGTTTCCTCCCATCACGAATCCCTCGGTCCGAGCGCGCCGAAATATCCGGCAGCGAAAACCCGCGGACCGGAAGTGGGAAAGATTGTGTTTTCGGCGACCGAAAATCGTCGTAGAGTCGGCGACTGCGACAATCCACTGTGCGCGCGTTATGCAGCAGCAGTAGCAGAGACCGCGGGAGTTTGCCAGCTCGAAGTGTATTAACGATGAGTCAGCCGTGCGGCACAACGACGCGGAATGTCGCTAATGAGAGGTGGTGCAGCGAGAGCTCAAGCTCGCCAGGCGAAACCTTCTTTCGTTTCGAGTAGCCGCCGCTCCTCTCTCTCCGCTCTCCATCCCTCCCTCTCACGTGACACAGCGAACGAAATAATATCATTATCTCGGAGTGATTTCCCCACACGAACGATCGCGAACGACCTGCCGGACATGCGGTCGGATCGACGAAAGGAGGAAGACAGAAGAATCGGAGAGCCGAAGCGATCGAGGAGAACACCGTTAGCCTGAATTCGCGTGCTCTCGCGAACGGCCAAGTTCGTGGGAACTGGTCTAGTGTGTTTTAGCCAACGTATAATATATACATGTACGGACTGCATATTCCCTACTATACCCAACCTAATATACATACATATGTGTGTATAGCGCGTTACATACGATATACGTATATCTCGCTGAGCGGGCGTTCTCCGGCGAACGAGAGAGCGTGGGTTTAGCAGAATTAGTATTTATTCCTGCTGGCAGAACAATGCGAAGGACTGTTGGTTCGTTCGCGCTGCTCGTTCCGCCTCGCTGACTCGTCTCTCTCATTCTCATTTACCCACAGAATCCACGGTTCTCCTGTCCCCGTGTATTACGAGAGCGAGAAGTCGAGAAAAAGGAATTTTACGAAGCGTAGACCTTGGTCGTTTCCTCTCCTCCAAATAGATCTTATCCCACAGTCTTTGCGAAATTATCACCGAAGGATGGAGAGCGTCTTCGGCTTCTTCGGCGTCGTATCCGCTATCGTATCGGTAGGGGAGCTGAATAGTATGGCGCGGGGCGCAAAGTCGGAGAGAACGAGAGTAAGGATCATAGGGGGTGTTACCGAGCCGCGTAATTCCTCGGGGAGATCAGCAGGAGCAGCAGGAGTAACTCGGGAGAAGTTGGGAGCAGCGCCAGGGAACCACCCCTTCGCCGCAGTCTGGCTCGGCAGGAGGGTGGAGAGCAATGGCGGCTCGGCCAGGATATCCGGGCCTGGGCATTGGAGTATTTTTCGCGAGAAGGAGAATCGAGGAGACAGAAAGGGAGCCAGGCGGATTCACTCCTTCCACGTTGGCGTGTGTTTCGCGGAAGAGATACCTCCGAGTTCGAACGGGTAGGGTGTATATAACTGTACCGCTGTTTATAGTAGGTGTGTGCGCTGGGTGTACAGAGGGATAGAGAACGGCGCACCGGGGAGTGAATGAGCCTCGTCCACAGGGATAGTGGAAACGGGAGCGAGAGAACCGAGGTCTCCGGCCAGGTATTGATCGAGCTCCTCTGCTCCCTCGGCTCTCTCGGTCTGCCTGGCTGATTTTACCTCTCCGGACGTACCACGGACAGGAGGACCATCGCGCTCTCTATGCCCTACCGGCTATGCATGTATATATACGTGGTAGGGAGGCGAACGAAGAACGCACAGACACGTGTCGGCCGTTCGCGAATGGAAGAAGGGAAGAGAGGAGAGCGGAAAGAACGCGAGGCGAGCAGTGTGGGTGGTTTTCGTAGCCAGGCAACCCGGAGCGAGCGATAATCGCCGCCCCCCCCCCCCCCCCCCCCCCGCCGCTGTCCCACACTTATACCATTTCACTCCTGTCTTTCTCCTCGCACTTTTGGAGGTGTCCGAAATCGCTCTCCCGGTTGCTCATCCAGGCCTTCGGTTGCGAGAGTCGATCGACGATCTCTCCGGAGGCCTGCACTGTCGGCGGAAGTATCGAGATACGAATTTGCGACAAGAAGTTTCCATTAGATTGTACCTGTGCGAATAGCGCTGGGATGGTGACTACGTGGCTTTTTTTCTTTCACCCTTGGAGAATTGAACGTCCTGGATCCGCGCGATCACGGGGGCGACTCCCCTCTCCCTCCTTCCCCCGTTTGTCTCTCCCTCTCTGGCTGTGCTACGGCACGTTCGCTCGTTCGCTTCCTCGCTCTAGAAGTCAGATCTCCAAGGTTTTCATAGGTGTGTTGCGTGCAAACGGTTGCCAGGTTACGCGGAGGGAGCTGGCAACGGGTCAATACCTGGGCGGCCACGACGGAGCTGGGCTTCTCGCTTCTCTCTGTCCTTCCCTCTCCGCGTTCGCTGAAACGTCACCAGCGTTACCAATAGTACCAGCGGCAAACTCACCCTTCCTCCTCCTCTTCTCTCCGGCGCTCTCTACCCGTGTCCGATGCCAGCTCTCTCTCTCTCCCTCCTCGTTTTTTTTCCGCTCTCGCGCCGTCGCCGGATCCCTCGGCTTCAACCCTCCGCAACCCTCGCAGCCGCCGACGCCGCTGCCGGCGACATTAGCTCGCCCAGTCGTCCGGAGAGCCGGCCCGCCACGGCGTAGTCGTCATCGTCGTCCAGCCACCAGCTCGCCCGAGCCATCAGCCCCGGGAGCGCGCACCCAGCTACATTCGCTTCCCGGAACCGCAGCCGCCCTCTCACCCTCGCACTATATATATATGTATGTACTTCCTCCCTCGCTTCCTCCCCCGCGCACTTTCGTCGAGCTGGAAGCCACCTGAAAACTGCATGCTAGGGACACGAGAGCGAGTTTCGTCGGATATCCATCCCTCTCGCCGCCCCCCCCCCCCTTTTTACAATGCAAAATCTACACACACAGGGGCTCGGTGCAACTGAACGTATCTCCTCTTGCGGACTTTCGCTCCAGCCCTCTCCAAAACTCCTCCCTCCCTCTTCATTCTGAATTTATGATGATCTCCGAGAAATCGGAGGCCAGTCTCGCGACTGCTCAGCGATTCTCGGGATCGCTCGACTGCAGCCTTCGTACGAATAGTTAATCGCTCGATTATCGATCACCCCGCGGAGTTTCGGTCTCGCCGTGAGGCTGAGTCATCCCCGCAGAGACTTTTCACCGCAGTACATCGCGGGATTGTGCCGACAGGCCGCCCTCGATAGGCATCGGGTTCTCGGACTTTCGCAACTGGAACGTCGTTAATAAACGCTGGCACACGATTATCGCGATGCATGTTTTCTCGGGAAATTTCTTATTGTTTATATTTTTTTCTTTATTTTTTTTTAACGCTTTCGGGTGGGGGTGGCGCTCGGCGATCTCGTTGCGCGCTCGTCCACTTATCCGTGGCCCCGGTAGAGCGCGGCCGACGAAGGTCTTCTTGGGAATTTCGTAACTCCTCTTCGCTCGGCCGAGGTTTAAGCATATGAGATCATCGAAGAGCGGAACCCGGTAGGCTCCTCTCGCGGTTTATTCTCTTCCTTCGCTTCTCGTTACACACGTTGTCTAGCTGATATCGTGCCGCGATCGACCTTGGCCTACTGGTTCGAGGGACTTGCAGTCGTTCGCGATATACATATAATACGTATACACGTTCATGTATACGTGTAATCTCCACGGTGAGAAACGACTCGTCAACGTACTTTCAAATCGTTCTCCCCGTAAAATCCCCAACGGTATTGCCACTCCGATCCAGCTAATGACCCATTTTCCAAAATTCAACGTATTTTCGCCTTTCTCTCATTTCCTCTAATGACCGTCCCCGAGATCTTATCTTCCTCTCCCGCTCGTATTCTCTTAATTGCATAAGACTGCATTTTCTCGTTCGCTCTGGAAAAACTCCGTTAGACTCTCGACTCTAATTAGATGCCCGGGCCAACATCTTTCGCAAATCGAGACTACACAGTATGTAAAAAAAAGAACACGTCGACGTGGTCACGCGGACTAAGCGACGATGCCCAGCGCATCAAAGATCGTTGAACTCGAAATGGTGCTGACAGGACATGCCTCTCCCCCGCGGCCTCCGCCGCTTATAGGGAATGGTTCCCACTCCTCGGCCCAAAAACTCTTGTTCTTTCTCTCTTTCATTTTCTTTTCTTTTATTTTGTACCCAGAGCCCGACCTCTCGTCGCCGCACCGATTCAGGCGTCGTCGTCGTCGTCGCCCCCCCCCCC
>JAPYZC010000820.1:0-25194 GCA_030522665.1 Ichneumoninae sp. A BG-2022a | reverse complement strand
ATAATAATAATAATAATAATAATAATAATAATAATAATAATAATAATAATAATAATAATAATAATAATAATAATAATAATAATAATAATAATAATATTACAGATTGTCGCGAAAACCAATACGGCCGCTCGACATTTCAACAGCATCTATTTTGTAGACTACAAAATATTCTTGAACTCACATATCTAAAACAAGAGTGCACGCCGATTCTCTGAAACTCCCCTAATATTCCAAGTTCGTCACAAAGTCCATTACACAACCGAAATCTATGTAAAGTGCATTCTATGTTTAAGTTTACTGTTCACTTGCCACAAGTGAGCAGAGCCAATAAAAAGCACATAAATGTATTGTATGACATTATGTAGAGCCGCAGATGGGTCAATCGTAAACTATGTTTACGTTTTTTCTGCAAACATTAATATTCAATTTTCTTAATACCTTGTACATTGTTAATGAAAATTGGTCTACATGGCAAAGCATTTATGTCAATATTTTAGTTCTGCACAATCGTATACGCATACACACAGCATATTAATAATTCCAAATTGAAACTAAGAAAGCCCCTAGTTCTGTAAAAAGGTAAGCAAGGAGTTAAAAATGGATCCAGCATTCCCATAAACCGAATATCAATCTAAATAAATAGATCTTAATCTGAATATTAATTAAGTTAAATTGGCAATAAATTGGTCCATCTCGTATAAATTTGAACAAACCATACCTTAACTCTTTTCTCCTCAGTTTGTCATATTCAATAACGTCGCAATAACTTAGCTTTTATGATATTTAAAAAACAATACCTTAGCACTCTTTCTCGTCTGTTTATCGTATTCGAGAGCGTCGTAATAGTTCGGCTTCTCCCTTTTGACGCGGTTGGTTCGCCGCGTCTTCATCACTCCAGGGTCTGGGCTCGGCGGACTCTTTATAGAGTTTCTGCGAGCATTGAAGAAGGAATGCCCGCAGGGACACGCCTTGCACGCCACGGGAACCTGCGAACAAAACAAGATCGTGCGAAAAACAAAACAAAATTTAAGGACAAACGGTCGCGGTGGACCGAGCGGCGTTGGAAGATCCGGACGCGAATCGATGCGGACTGAGGTTAGGATCGAGACTGGTAAATATACAAATATACGAGGGTAAATATTATTCACCTGCTGTTCGCACTTCGGGCAGCCTTTGCTTATTGTTTTCGTCTTCGCCATTCTACGCATTTACGTTCGATCAGTCTAGCACATCATTCAACGATTCGCGTCGATCCTTATACGAGAGGGTTGACGAATCAATCAAAATACGGTTCACTGACATGCAGACCCGACACAAGTAAAACTCGGCGAGTTCGCGCGCAACTGCCTCAGTGTGCGTACGCTTAAGGAGGTTGGAACGCTTCGCGCTAGTCAAATGAGTGCAAATTTTTTTTTAAGGCAGTCCTTGCATCGTGTCTGATGCCGCCTAAGTTTGAGAGAGGATCAAGAGGGAATTAGAAATACTACGCGATCGGATAAAAATCTGAAAAAAAATCAAGCCTATGTCAGGTGCTAAAAAGATTTTTTGTGCATAATAATAATTCCAAAATGTTGTCAAAAATTACTGAAATAAAAAATTATGCAACAAATTACCCGGAAAGCTAATTTTTTTTCTCATGAAAATAATTTGTTGCTTCTTTTGAATACGTATGAATTTTTTCAGAATTTTACTTAATGATTGAAAATTTGCGTTGTCCTTCTGTTAAAATTTGTTCAGAAAAATTGAGAAATCATTTTCGTAACACAAAAAAATTAGGTTGCCGGGTAATTGTTGCACGATTTTTATTTTTCAATAATTTGTTAATAACATTTTGGGATTATAATTATGCAAACGCAATCTTTTCGGCACCTCCGATATGCCCGATTTCTTTAATTTTTTCGTCTTCGGTTTATAACGAAAACATCATCCACGAAACGAAAGAAGCCCATTGGCTCTCTAGCCGTCGATCCCCTCACGGTATTCGTCGTTGTCATTGCTCGAGAGCCAATGGCGTTGCCCGCTACCGTTGCGTCCCATTGTTTTACCATTCTTACGGCCGAACAGGGTAAAAAGTCGCTGCCAATTCTCAATTCATCTGTCAAATCTTCTCTCAATAAAAAAAAAATTCTCTAAAAAAATCGCCCTCGGTCGGTCGCAGCTCGAGCGGTCACGGCGTTCCATTACGCTTATCAACACAGCATCGTCGCAGCCCGCGTGAACCGAACGAATCGAACACATCGCCGGCCTCCTTCCGGTAACAACAGGAGCTAAAATGGCCGTACTCCGCTAGCATTTAATCGTCGGTCTATAAAATTTATAAAAAAAACATCAAAGTGACGTGAATAATTCGACGACGATCCGCTGGGAAACGTTTCGTCGAAAGCGCCCATCGCAGCCTCAACGCGCATCAACGTGGGTAAAGATTTTTACTTTGGCTAAAGTAAATCAAAACAATCTTGTGTACACGATAGTTCGGCGTTCGACGCGTTCGTGTCCGCGCTCTCAACCGTCTCTGTTTACAATAACTCTTGTTTTTTTCGTCCGTTAAGCGCTCGTCAGTGGTGTCGCCACTGGGCGGCCCGATCGTCCTCCTCTCGTCGAATATAACCGCCGCAACTGTCGTCCCTTTTTTTTCGTGTTCCGTAACCTTTTTGCACTGGCACAGCGGGACTCGCTTGTCCGGAGAGAGACACATTTTTTTTTGCAACCGATGTAGTTGGCCCGTCCGCGAGGCCTCAGCTGGAACGACCACGCTCGACCATATCGACACATGCATTGCCGTTGTTAGCGAAATCTTAATTAGAGCCGCTGCCGTATCGTCGGATCGGACGATTACGGCACACATATTCACGCCGATTCCTACCGCTGCGACTAACACGTGTCGGCTTCGAAGACGCCGTTCGGCCAATCGCGAAAAACGACCCGAGTCTCGTATGTCGAGCTCGCATTTTTCTCCGCAATTTTTCGTGCGGATTCACGCGGTTTCATAAAACATAACAAAAATTTATTCAAACAAAATTTATTGAACGGCGAGCTAAAAAAGAAAAGAAAAAGAAAACATGAAGACTTTTTTTAGTTCACTATTATGTAAATTTCTTTTCAATATATTTTTTTTTAGGTACGGGTAGAGGATCGTATTGGAAACAACTTTTCTTTCTTTCTTTTAGAGTTATTAAAGCTATTTTCCGTCGTTTTGCCGTAATCGTATTAATAAGTCAAATCCGCTTACTTATACGAACTGCAATAACGTGATTGTAAATGTCAGAATTTTTTTTTAATGGATTTTTCCCCTTCATAATCTCGACAATCCTCACCATAAGGAAAACACTTTACACTTTGTTCTCGCCTCGTTAGACACGATCTAAAGCGACTGAATTTTCGGTCGTTTTAACGAAATCGTCCCAATAAGTGAAACCTGCTTGCTTAGTACGAACTGCAATAACAAGATGGTTACAAATATCAGAATTTTTTAGAATGTATTTCCCCACTTAATAATGTTGACAATCCTCACCATAAGGAACGTTTTTTTTACATTTTGTTCTCGCCTTGTAGACACGATTTAAAGCGACTGAATTTTCCGTCGTTTTACCGAAACAGTCGTAATAAGTGAAACCTGCTTGCTTACGAACTGCAATAATATGATTATAAATATCAGCATTTTTTAATGTATTTTCCCACTCAATAATGTCGACGATCCTCACTATAAGGAAAACTTTTTATATTTTCTTCTCGCCTCGCAGACACGATCCAAAGCGACTGAATTTTCGGTCGGCCAAACCTCCCTCCGCCCCTCGACAGAGTCGTCGCGAAGGTGAAAGCATGAGAACAGAGCAAGACGAACACTTTGTTTCGCTGCGTCGTGTACGCTCGTTTCGCTCGGTCGAAGCGTTTTCACTCACGTGGGCGACCGAGCGAGCTCGCAGCCCGCCTTTTCCAGGCACCGCAACGATCCGCTCTATCGCGCCACTATCTCGCATGGTTCCCGGCCGAAGCGTTCCCTCGCGTCTATCGTGCCCTGTACGCTCATTCGACAGTACACAACGCACCTCACCTGTAGACCATTTCATGTCCATCCCTTCCTATGCCGGCTATCTGAGAAAAAAAAAGTTTAATCCGCCACTTCGTCGCACGAGATAAACACGAGCCGGAGATATTTATATCTGAACGGACGTACCGACGTACAGCGCGTGCGGCCCAATCTCTATGCGGCTTCTCGTTGTATCCACAGGTCCGGCCACATGTTATTTTATTTACACTTTAATAATGAATGTACATCGCTATCGAATTAACATGTCTGACTCACGATTAGGGAGATTGTTTTTCGTGTCGGGCCGCGAGCCGAAAGTTCAATTTGCGGTTCACATATTTCGGCCAAAACACGCACCGTCGATTCGCTTGCGCACCAAACGAGACACCGCTAATCTACGCGCGATAAATTTTTTTTTTTTTTCTTTCCTTTTGAGACTCGAAACGCGAACCGGGGAGAGTCGAAACGCAAATATTTCCGCACGCGCTGCATCGACGATTTTTTTGTTGTTTTTTTTGGTCTTCTTTTCGGTTCTTACACTCTGTAATAAAAGTTTATCGGCGGATAATTTTTATTTGGCGCCTGTGATTGCAGCCCGGCAACAGTTTTTCCAGTCGACTCGAGGAATGAGACATGGCGACGATGGAAGAGGTGAGCGCCCGGCTCATGCAACCGGCGAAGGATCTCTCGGACTGGAATTATCCCTTCGCAAAGGTACCTGACGTTACTGTGATATAGAATTTTTTTCAAAAAATTTCAATATAAATAAAGCGATCAGTTTTCGGAAGAAAATCACTGTTGAAAAAAAAATGAATATAAAAAAAAATGCGCCATTGAAAAAAAAATTAATATAAAGAAAAAATTAATATAAAAAAAATGTACTATTAAAAAAAGAAATTTGATATATTTTTTGTACGCGAATAAAAATGTTTTTTATATTTCAGGATTTGGAGAAATATTCTACCGCGGTCGTAGAAACGGAAGACATAAGTTATAGTAACGCAGGCTTGGTGGTCCAGAACGCTGCGAACATATATGTGAGGCGTATCGAGTACCTCTTTCAGGACACCATCTTAATGGCGCAGTCGCTAGCCGATCACGAGTGGGTACACTTTCTGCGATCAGTATTATTTTCTCACCGAGGTGAATTTTTGTTTTTCTTCGCTTAAACGATTATTCGCACAGAACTGCGGAGGAGGAGGCTGCAAAAAATCCAAAGAAGGAAGGACGGAGCAGAAAAATCGTGGTCGACTTCGGTGACTTCGAGCCGATAGACTTCGCCAAATACGTCGGCAAGAACAACAACATGAAAGCTCGGGCGGGTGCGAACAACTCGGTGAAATTGCTGAGTCAACGGTTTCCTCAACTGGAGAACGTATCGCGATCCTCTTTGCCGATCGAGGTTTACGACGTTCATGGCGAAGTCGTCGGAAAAAAATACGATTTCCGGTACATTTTTTTTTTTTATAAATGAATTAAAGCGCAAAAGGCAGAAATTTTGCTAAATTGTAATTGTATTCTGCAACAGGTGTAATCAGTATTTAACCGCGTCTGGAATGCTGGTGGAACACTTGACTCCCGAAGGTAGAATAATTCATTCTATTACATCATATAATATTATATATTATTTTAAGGGCAGAGTCGCCTTTTTTCGGGCTTTTTTAGGCGTATTATTAGACATATTTTAAAAGAATTTTTTTGCGTTTATTGCAATGAAACTGAGCGAATATTTTTATCGGTATTATTACACGAGGCAGGAATTTTTTTGCTACATTAAATTAAATCCTGAAGGTGGTGCTGCTTTACGACGTGGACCACGATTTCGACTGTTCTAATGATCCGAAAACGAAAATCAGGCATCTTTGTAATCAGAAGACTAGTCGTCTGAACTACGATCGTTTTTTTCTCGTTAATTTAAAAAAGTGGTGCCACATTTCTAAATTTTTCAATTTTTTTTTTTTTTTTAACTTATATATTTCCCTACAAGTCGTAATTTTCTAATTTGAAAGTTGTCCATAGTTCGGACAATGGAGACTAGTTTTCTGATTACAAATATGCCTGGATTTTCGTCTTCGGATCCTTACAATGCAATCGTGGTCCAAGTTGTAAAGCAGTAGTCTTAAGCTGACATAAAAGTCACGTGCCGGAGCTAAGAGTGCGAGAGAGAGAGCGACAGACAACGTGTTTCACTTTACCTTAAGGATTCAATATTGTGTGACAAAGAATTCCTACATTACGTAATAACATCAATAAAAAAGTTTCTTTAAAAAAATCCTCGATAATACTTGTGGAATTTCTCTCATGAACGTACTATGAATGCATTTGGAGAAATTGAAGTATGGAATGCGATAATACATTATATCGACTCGTTATTTTGTTTAAGATATTATATGCATGGAGTGTTACTCCATAGATCCTGCGATATTTGTACCTGAAGATTTAAGATATATATAAAAACATACGAGTGATATCCGCGTACGAGCTTAAAAGCTTCTGCGGCCAAAATTAATGTATGTAAATAGTTTGTACTTAATCAATTAATAATAATAATAAATGAAATTAAATGAAATGATTTTCTCAGAATTCACAGAATGCCCGAAAACAGACGACTCTACCATCAATTATATTATATTATATTGTATTAATTCGATACATTATTATTTACGTTCTTATCGGCTGTGTTGCAGATTTTTGGGACGGTCCTTCCGCGCATGAGGATACGAACGTTTCATCGGGATGCGCGAGCAGCGGCGTGGAATCGAGTTCGATAACGGAACACTGCGACTCCGGGAACGAGGACGACGCCGAGGTGCACGAAAGGTTGTCAGGTGTGGAGAATCGCGACGTCTCGGTTGCTGTACAGGACAAAGATACCGATGTTTTGGATACGAGTTTTGCTTCTTACGCAGACTCCGGCTTAGGTACCTCCGTTCGAAGTCCGGACACAACCGCGCGTCCGGAATCGTCGCTCTCGTCGCGATCTCGAGCCGGTTCGAGTTTGTCCATCGGCGATGCGAATAGTCTCGGGGAAAAGAACTCCGAGCCGTTGAGCTGCTCCACGGACACCGCAACGTCGAACCGCACTTCAACGCAAAGTACCACCGAAAAGGCCGTGGAATCGTCGCAGAGCGATTGTTCTGTCGGTTGTCGCAACGTTACCGAGAGCGAAAATAACGCGCCTTGCGCGGATGCCAGTGAAAAGGATGGGTCTGGAGAAAAGAAAAATGCTAGAGACAAAAACGATGCTACAAACAAGGATGAAGATGAAATTGTAGTTCAGCACAATAGAAGGTACATTTTTATTACCATATTTTTATTGCCATACAGTCGAACCCCGATTAACCGGTCTCGGATTAACCGTGCGTCTTCCGAGGTTTTTTTTTTTATTTTTAACTTATGGTCGGAGCAAACCAAAAACATTGAGCACTTCTAAAAAAAAAACACTAGCTTAGGTACTATTAATAAAAAAAATATCCAGAACTTTACATTCTAGTGCACACTATTTAATGGTTAAGTACAAGTTGTATCAAATGTCATTGCAACTAGTCAAAATAAAGTTGTATCATTAGCCATTATTGACATATATATTTTCGCTGTCCAGATTGGATAAACATTTTTTTAATATCATATTGTTATTACCATTCTTTTATTACCAATATTTTGATTGCCATAATTTTTATTACTGATATTTATAAACTGGAATTGCTAATGAGGAACGTAATAATTGTAGGAGCAAAAGGATTAAAAACGTGATCGATGCAGTGAACAACTTGAATTCGAAGCCATGGGAGCCCATTCCGTTTAACGGCGTACCGGACAAGACACCGAAAACCCGAGCGGAGTTCAAGCTGCCCTGTTCCCTTTCGCTGTTGAAAGGCAAGGAGAGGCCGGTATGTAGCATTAAAAGAAAGAAAAAAAAACATACAAAATTATCGTCTCAACTGCTTCTGAGATCCTCGATGTTTGCATCTGCAGCGTAAGCGTAAAATTTCGTCAGGAAAAAAGCGGAGTATGGCGAGCTTGTTGATGAACGAGTCGGAATCGGCGCGCAAGAAAATGACGATGTACTCGCCAACGAGGCAGCTCTTCCTCCCCTTCAAGAAAGGTACTCGTTGAAAGAAATTTCGTTGCCTCTGTAAGATTCCCGTAACTTAGGGAATCGTTCCGTCGGTAAAACAGGAAGGTTCAGCCCTTTAAACGGCCCGCGTTTTTCAGAGCAATTCGAGGATTTCCAAAGGAACTTCGAGCTGCACTTCAAGAATCGATCGAACGTCGATGCCCTTCGTTACGAGGCTGTGACCACTGTGTCCATGGATTTACTGGGCTACAGAACAAACCTTCCAAAGTCCGATCGCGAAACCGCAATCGGCTCGAGTTCCGACGAAGAAATTCGGAACGAATCTGACCTTGACCCGTTCAATTACGAGGCTGTGACCAATATCTCTATGGATGTATTGGGATTCAAGACGAACGTTTCAAAGTCCGATTCACTTCATCACGGGGAAACGAGTAGAGTCGAACCGGCGGAGACGAGCTCGCGCGTTGAATCGGCGATCGACGACTTTTCGACGTCGGAACCGATCGAACACACGGACGATTTTCCGATGCCGGACACTCCCGAATCGTCGGGGAGCTCGGAACGACTGATCTCCCTCACACCACTGCCGAGTTATCACAGTCGAATCGAGAGATCGGTTCGCGAGATATACGACAGCTCGGACGTGAGGAACGCTCACGAGGAGACCGTGGCGAGATGGCACGAGCACATGAGGCCGAAACTACGGGAAGCCGAGCTCAGGCCGCCGTTCGATATGTCGCATTACAGTGGGCGCATTATTCAGAACTTGCAAGCGACGGAAAATCACAGAAGCGGCTTCAGAGAAATGCTTCAACAGCAAAGGGCCGAGCCCACCGATATAGCGAGATTTTTTTTGGCCTCTTTGCAGCTGGTGAGTCCTCGGATTTATCGTTCTCCTCCTTTATCAATCTTAATATTTTACTTTTAATATTTTATTTTTAATATTTTAATTTTAATATTTTACTTTTAATATTTTATTTTTAATATTTTAATTTTAATATTTTACTTTTAATATTTTATTTTTAATATTTTACTTTTAATATTTTATTTTAAATATTGTAACGAATATCGTAGCCGACTATTCGTTAAGACACACGGTATTAGTTAGGATTGACAATAGACGGACGAACGTACGATCGATACAAGATCGATCGTCATGTAAAACAGTCTGGACTGAGACGTCTGAACGAACAGACATGTGACAGTTCGTGCTCGGTTTTTACTTTTAAATATTTTAATTTCAATATTTTATTTTTCCGCGGCGTTTCTGTTCCAGGCGAACACGTACAATGTTCACATCGACACCAGCCACGACGTCGAAGGTAATTTGACGTTAGTCCTCCTCGATAAGGACCGGTCGAGCAACAAGTAGAGACGTTAATTTCTTCGCTTCGAACTTCTATATGACCCTGAAGATTTCCGCGCGACGTCAAACGTCAACTGTGGTAGTCTCTGTCGATGCACCGCTTTAGGAGAAAAAAGATGGTTCGCTTGCAGAATTTAATTCTCCAAGTGCAGTATTTTTCTCGCACGCGATGCGAAAAAGTGCCTTTTTACGCACTTCGCAGCAACGGACAGCGGGGACATGCACGAGATAGAAAAAAAAAAAATATATACACTTGCAGAATTTTATTCTCCAAGTGAACTTCCCCGAGCGAAGTTTGCGCGATGCCAAAGCACATCCGGCATAACTCCACGAAATTTAGTCCCGTGCGGATATCTTCTGGATCGTAACTTCTATCGCGAAGAATTCCACCGAACTCCGAGTCACAAAAAAAAAAAAAAAAAACACGTCCATAATGGATGTTCATTGTTTGTGCAATCCTTACATTATATTTCGTACTTCGTTTTCCATTGTAAATTGTTTTGATACACATACGTCGTCTTTAAAGCGAAGGAATTAAGCTCCGCGTGTTTCACCGCTCGCTCAAAAACCTGTACATAGCTTGTACCATATTACATGTCTTTCATATTTATTACGCCGTAAGACAAAAAAAAGAAAAAAAGCTATCGAACTCTCTGGGAGAGTCTGTCAAATTCTACGAGGTGCGTTCGAGCGCGCTACGCCGGCATTCAATGTCGCAGCGATGGTGCGCCGTTTAAAGCTCACTGCAGAGTAAGCGATGTAAATACTTTCGCAATATCAAATGCACCAGTGAGATCGTTAAGGGCGTGCGAAATATCGCGGTCGTTAATGAAAACTAATGCAATTTTTTCTCAAATTAAATTAAATGAATAATTAGTCGTGATAAATTGGTTAATTAATTGCTCCGAGTTAAATTAGCAATCGTTCAATTGTTTCTTGGCCGAAATAGCGTTTCCCTCGTTTGAAAAGTAAGCGTTATCGTTTTCGTTACCTAAAAGTGATATTTCACGCGCCCCCTTCAGCGGTCAAGTCGAAATGCTGTTATATTTGTTAAATTCAACGATTTGTCTAGTACAACCCAGAAATATGGAAAGTCTATTTAAATGATATAATCGAAAAGATATTTATATTTATTATTTATAACGACTGTTCGACATCACCGCATAGCTTGAGACGCTAAGTTTATTATCCGAGAATCTACCCGATAGTATTCGGCATATGGACGTTAACCGTTTGAGAGACTAAATTCACCGGCAAGTGTTCCGCGGATCTTTAACTGTGCAATCAAATTATAATCGATGAAATATCATTGCTGTTACTTAAGATTAATTGGCTAGGAGGAGAGTTGCGTCGCGCGGTCGAGTCGCGCCCGCGCGACGAAACGCTATATACATAATCAGATGAACCCGAAGATATCTGCACGATATCAAATTTCATCTTTCGCAAGTCGCTTTCAATGCGCTCCTTCAGGAAAAAAAAATTAAAACTCATTTGTAGAATTTTGTTGGATAACATGCGGGTGTCCGAATGCACAAGATCTTTTCAGTGCCATCTGACTAAAAAGGGATTAAGGTGGACGATCGGTAAAAACATTATGCGATTCAATAGAACGATACTATATAATTTGCATTCCGGCTGTAAATAATCGGAAACCAAATTTATTCAACGTAAACAACACGAAAAATAATTAATTTTTTTTTTTTGCGAGAATGATTTTTTTCCTTTGATGATTTTGACCATGCTGGTTCACCGATTAGCGATTGCTGGATGGTCTGATTATAGAACATTAACAACCGCAGACGTTAATATTTTGAGCGAAAAATTATTTTCATCATACCTGATTTTGATACTTTCTCTCCACAATGTACTGGTCGTTAACCCGTACATGTAAACTCACACTCGTTAAAAAAACGTTTTTCGCCCTCGTGGAGTAATGTACTATTTCGCTCAAAACATGAACGTCTGCGGTTGTTAATGTCCATCCAGTAATCGGCAATCGGTGATCCAGCATGGTAAAAATCATCATAAGAAAACAATTATTTTCGCAAAAAAATAAAATCGTGTTAACTATGTTTAACCAATCAATCAATCGTTTAATCAATTTTGTTTCCGATCCTTTACGGCGAGAATGCGAATTGTATTAAATCGTTTCGCCTATTAAATCGCATAATGTTTTTACTGTCCGCCTTAAATTCCGTTTTTAGTCAGATAGTACTAAAAATATCTTGCGCAATTCTTGGGCACTTCTATGTTACCCATTTTATTCTTCAAGTAAACTTTCCCGAGCGAAGTTCGTGCGTTGCAAAACACAGCCGCATAACTCGATGAAATTCTCGTCTCGCGCAGATATCTTCGGGGCGATGCAATCAGCGGCATAGAACTTCGTCGATAAACAATTTTTCTTCAATCTCATGAAAGAAAAATTGGGTGCTTAAGAACGCAAGTTCCGCAGATGAGATTTAACAGAGAGCCCAGATATATTTTTTTAAACGGTAATTCTTCAAATATTTTTCTACGACTTTTTATCAATAAATTTTAACTCGCGACGGCGTTTTTTAAAAATTCCTTTCCTCGACCCGAGACGGAGGCGTTACGAGCTCTCCGATGATCGGCTGTCGCACGACGCAGCTTTCGGTGCTCGGAGAGTTTCTACGCCGCTCGATCCAATCAACGCGCCCGAGCGAATTCAGAATTCGAGGATATTTAAAAAAAAAACGTAAAAAAGAATTGAAAGATTTCGATAACTCTTGTATGTATTTAACATTCCACGTATATTTATGGGTTCTACACGAAATACAAAGATTTCACAGATGATATTTGTTTATGAATTAAAGATGTGCAGTTGCAATCGTAGAGTGACCTTCCACGCTCCGTTGCCCAATCCGGTCCCGCTCGATATCTGTTGCAGGTATTTCAGCGCCCAGTCGCGTGTTCGACGGCGACGAGACTGTTTAAACATCGATCACTTGCAATTCCGCTGCACGCCGTTTCAAGCCGCGACGACGACGTCGCTCGGAGTACGTGACACATTTGCGTACATTGACGAACAGCCTTTTTTTAATAAACTTCAAATACCGGAACGAATTTGAGTTCGCCAGTCGGACGGGGCGAGTTCATCAAGCCTGCGGTCCAAAAAGCTAAGGCAGTTGGCTAGCTGAGAGGTGGCGTCCTCCACCGCTTGAATGTGAGCAGCAGTTATGTCTGGCAGAGCTCTCTCAGCGAATATTACCTGCAGATATAAAAATCGGAGGATCAGATCGAAGATGAAGGATCCAATCGGAGATATTCATGGAAATTGTAAAAAAAAAAAATTTGTTTATAAATCAAGTTATTAGATCGAAGTTGATAGATCGATTCTGAGAGATTTATGAAAATTGTCGACATAAAAATCAGAAATCCATAGACATGGTCGAAATAAAAAGTCAGCCAATTGGATCGATGATGATAAATCTATTCTGAGAGATTCATGCAAATTGTCAACATTAAAATCAGGGATTCATGGAAAGCGTCAAAACAAAAATCAGAGGATTAGATTAAAGATGATAAATCGATTCAGAGAGATTTATGAAAATTGTCGACATAAAAATCAGAGATTAATAGAAATGGTCAAAATAAAAAGTCAGGGGATTAAATCGATGATGATAAATCTATTCTGAGAGATTCGTGCAAATTGTCAACATAAAAATCAGATTCATAGAAATGGTAGAAATAAAAATCAGAGGATTAGATTAAAGATGATAGATGCATTCTGAGAGATTCATGGAAATGATAAGAATAAAAAAAGGGATGAAATCAAAGATGATAGATCCGCTCTGAGAGACTGACGGAAATTGTAAGAAAAATCAGGGGATTAGATAGAGGGGGTGATAAATCCATTCCGATTGATTCCCAGAAATTGTAAACTTACACGTTTCTCAAGGTTGCCAAATTTTGTTTTCAGAGCATCGATATAGCCAGGCACTATAGTTCTCCTCTCGACGGGACCTGAAGACACACATGAGTTACTCAATCGTATCTACCAATATAAATATGAATCTTCCACCTCCGATAATCCAAATTATTCCATGCTTACAGAACTGATGAACTCGTACGATGTCAATTATAAATGGTCTGAAAACAAATAATAATAATAATAAGTCTGTACATCCGATAAGGAAGAAAGTTTTTATTCTTTGCTCAATAAAGGAGTTAAATTTGACGGATGTTATACTTGTCTCTGCCGGAGCCGTTCAGTAGAGTCGAAACTGGTATAAGATTCTTGTCGTATCTCCTGACCTTGAGAACCCTCGATCCGTCGTCCTCAATGCCGATTAGTCGGAAGACGATGGTTCTGAGGTCGTCGGGAACCGAGCCGGACGTCAGAGTTAGGCAATGTAAATTCGACTGAACTTTCCCGTTTTCGTTTTCTGCCGAGAGCGTTGAACATTCGAATCACGGATGTTTCATCGGTTACATTAAATAAAAATAAATTTCTCTTACCGAGCCGATCGTATCGTCGGATCAACACCCACGTACTTATTTCGCTCATGCCCATCATAAGCTGCCTCTGATTATCCACTTTTGTAGTTAATGATGTACAAGAAGACGAATATCGATTCGGGCTTCCCAGTTGAGCAAGTTACTTCCGTGTCGTCTACGACGCGCTACTAACGGCAATCATTATATTGACGACAATGCGACTGACAGACGATGGAGGAGGACGGTCGGGACCGGCCAGATAACGATCTAGATAATAGGGCGGTGGGCATGGAATTAGAGGGCAGTAAGGTAAACGGCCCAGTTTGTGACTGGGGTACCTCGGCAGTATATCAGGTGGACACAGAAAAAGTCGACACGAAGCAACTCGACACAAAAACTGTACACCGCGAATGCGGCCACTGAAACATATGACCACGAATAGACTGCACACCAAGTCAACTGTACACCAAAGAGAGTGAACACTCGACAACTGCAGACAAATGACCGCGTACTTCAGGCAGCGATTCTCGAACGATAAGATCTCAACCGTCTCTACGAAGCTGCCGTAAGTTTATTTATTTATTTATTTATTTATTTATTTATTTATTTATTTAGGGGACATGCCGTTTTAAATAATAAATTCAGATAAGAGTATACCTTCCAATATTATTGTCATTCACCCACAGGTTACTCAAGGCGATGAGAATTCTGTTCCTCTCCTACCCACTCGAGTCCAGTCGGTAACAAGAACTGTAGTATATTTTATTTCACTCGGTGCGTAAAATGCGGTTTTACGCACGCTTCGCGTGCGTATAACCTCATTTTCACACCTTGCGAAATAAAATTTCGTACGATACTCGTGCATAAAACGTTTTCTGAACTCGTGTGATTGCAACACTCGCCTTCGTCTCGTGCTGCAAACTCACACTCGACAGAAAAAGTTTTATCGCACTACTATCGTAATGTACTATTTGGCATTCGTCGTTTCAGAATTACGTTTAAGGATTTTTTCACGCTGATCACGAATTTACCGCTTATTTTATTTACGGATGAATGTTTGAAACGAAAACTTACGTTGAAGTGAAGTTTGCATTTTTCAAGAAATTAAAAAATACAATTAAAAAAATTCAGATCAGTCAGATCTGTAGGTAGGTGCTGAAAATATGTTGGGCATTAGGGCATTTAAATGTCACCCCTATTTATCTATCTATTTAGATGTGAAATTACCGGTCACAACATTTTTATGTTAAGATTACCGTAAGGCGTTTCGAAAATTCACTACGCGTTGGATGAGATTTTAAATAATTAATATGGTTTTATTTAATTTATGGTCAGTGGTAATTTTCAAAGCGGTCGCTTACCGTATTTTTACGGTAAAATCACCGCGCAAATCTCCAGCGCTCCCTTCCCACCTCAGCAGAGATCGCTCCGCTGTGAGCGTATCCTAATAATTCGCGATCGTCCGAGCCGTGTTTTGTTGTATTTATCCCGTGACAAACCACCAATTTTTCAACTGTGCGGTACGTTTGCACCTCTAAACCCGTCTATCCTGTCGTTGACAGAACGTACGGTTGTTCCAGTGAATCCCTCGGCACACTTGTCGTGACTATAAGCGTAATTGCAATACGCGGTTCGTCAAGCATAACCTCCACCTTAAGAGAAGGCCAAACACGCATGAGTGCGAGAGAGACAGCAAAAACTTCGAATCCATTTTTCTTCGAAACTATTCTGTAAAATGAAAAACGAATTCCGTAGCGCACTGCGTTAATCAACTATGCAGTTCGCCCTGGAATTATTTTTGTAATTTATAAAACCCTTTCGGAGAAAAATCGGTTCAAAATATTTTGAGGCTATGTTGATTTTTAGCCTCAACTTGAGGGGAAGCCAAACACATATGAGTGCGAGAGAGATGGAGCTAAAACTTTGAATCCATTTTTCTCCGAAACGATTCTGTAAAATGAAAAACTAATTCCGTAGCGCACTGCGTTAATCAACTATGCAGTTCGCTCTGGAATTATTTTTGTAATTTATAAAACCCTTTCGGAGAAAAATCGGTTCAAAATATTTTGAGGCTATGTTGATTTTTAGCCTCAACTTAAGGGGAGGCCAAACACGTATGAGTGCGAGACAGATGGAGCTAAATCATAAAAAATAATAAATATGTATAAAATAAAAAATAAATAAATAAAAAAACTTTGAATCCATTTTTCTCCGAAACGACTCTGTAAAATGGAAAACGAATTGCGAAGCACGCTGCGTTAATCAACTACGCAGTTTGCCCTGCAATTATTTTTTTTTTTTATAAAACCCTTTCCGAGAAAAATTGTTTCAAAAGATTTTTACGTTATGTTGATTTTTAGCCTTGCCTTAAACTCCGATAACATAGATAATCTGAAAAAATTATTGTTCACAGGTGGTGTTAAAAAAAATACGAAAGGATGGACTTTCAGAATCGTCCCGGAGGTAAGACCGGAGGCGGAGGAGTTGCCTCGTGGTCGGAGAACAATCGCGATCGGCGGGAGCGACTCCGGCAGCTCGCCCTCGAAACGATAGATCTGAACAAGGATCCGTACTTCATGAAAAATCATTTGGGCTCCTACGAGTGCAAACTGTGTCTGACGCTTCACAATAACGAGGGCAGTTATCTCGCCCACACGCAGGGAAAGAAGCATCAGGCGAATCTCGCGAGGAGAGCGGCCAAAGAGGCCAAGGAAGCGCCCCAAACTCTCGCGCCCGAAAAACCCCGCGTCGAACCGAAGAAGTTCGTCAAGATCGGACGACCCGGTTACCGGGTGACCAAGCAACGCGATCCCGAGTCCGGACAGCAGAGTTTGCTCTTTCAGGTCGATTATCCGGAAGTCGCGGACAACGTTATACCGCGACATCGATTCATGTCCGCGTACGAACAGCGCGTCGAACCGCCCGATCGCAAATGGCAATACTTACTGTTCGCCGCCGAACCGTACGAAACTATAGCGTTCAAGGTGAGTCTCTCGAGATTTCAGTGTCAGAGAACTTGAAATAGTCTGAAACTTTCAGTTCGGGACTTCCTGTAATAGATTTGGCGGTATTAATTTTATGGGACGTAGACACTTTTTAATGTTACGAAAAAGGTGGAAAATAATTTGCAGATGGTTTTTCTGCACTCAACTCAAAAGAACAATTTAATAAAGTTGAAAATAAAAATGTTCATATCACTTTCTTGTAAAAGTTAGAAATTGAAATTTTCTCATAATGTTCCTTAATGTCTTTTTTGTACAAATTGTATTTTAATTATAGATTCCTCTATGAGAAAGCCAAAATCGAACCACGAAATTTATCACAGAGGAAGTTATGCGCAAAACATGAGAAAGTTATATACAAATCACCCATTTTTTAGGTTCCCAGTAGAGAGGTCGAAAAGGCAGAAGGAAAATTCTGGACTCACTGGAACAAGGACACGAAGCAATTTTTCTTGCAATTCGCGTTCAAAAACGAAAAACCATCAGTTGGAAAGGTTCCGCCACCGCCTGTTCCTCTGATACGACCCGGACTCGGTCCGCCGATGATGCCCGTTCCTCCGCCTCCCAGACCGCCGATGTTCAACCCCGTTCCGCCTCCTCCGGCACTGTTGGCCGGCGGAATGCAAATTCCACCGCCTCCTCCTCATCTAGCTTAAGAACCATCGAGTACGGCGGATCCGTGTCCTCCGATAAGCCTGTACGAATTTCCACTGGACGCACTTTAAATTTGTACTTTAATGTAAAAATCAATAACAAATGTAACTTGGATAAACACATAACATTTATTGTAGAAAAATGGTACAGAGCTGGCGATTGTATGGAATCGAAATTGTTCATCTGGTTCAAAAATTACTCGGTGCAAAAATTACTATTTCGTAACACGAGCACAAAACTCTCACATTTTATGCCTGCAGCGTACGAAAAAATAACTAGCGTCAATATGTGTACGAAAAAGCAGCTAGAGTGTAAAGTGTGTAAAAACGTAACTAGTGTGATCTGCGCATGCGCAGTATTTTTCTCGCACGCCTTACTAACAAGCGCGACTTTCGCCACACGTTGCAGGTACGAAAAGTGGGACTGTTTGTCCACGTGTCATACAATTAGTAAATTACTACGATACTAGTGTCGAAAAAACTTTCTGACGAGTGTGAGTTTGCAGGACGAGCCGAAGGCAACTGTTGCAATCACACGACTTAAGAAAACGTTTTTCACACGAATATCGTACAAAATTTGATTTCAACAAGGTGCGAAATAAAGAAACTCCCACCATCACCCGTGCCTCTGATGCGATCCGGACTCGGTCCTCCAATGATGGCCGTTCCTTCACCTCTCAGACCGCCGATATTCAATCCCCTTCCACCTCCTCCGGCACAACGCAAATTCCACAGCCCCCTCATCGTATACAACGTTAAGGTAAACGGCTCAGTTTCCGCCGCTGTCCCAGTTACCGCCATTAATCGCAATTTATACTAAGAATAAATACAGTATACGTTAAATACAAACGAAATTGACGGCATGTTGAAGAGCGGTTTGCCCTTCATTAATGCCGCGATACGTATATTTTTAATAAAGTATTCCCTTTAACAATTGAAGATGGCGGAAACTGGGCAGTTTACCTTAAGTCCGTACGAATTTCCACTGGACGCGCTTCAGCTTTATACTTTGTTGTAAAAATCAATGACAAATGTAACTCGAATAAATCTATTACTTAGAAACGAGAATCAAAGACATATTACGAGGAAACAGAACTTGGGGAAATACATTAGGATAAATAAAACAAATTGGGCAGCTTTGTGTTTTTTTTTTTTTTTTTTTAAATTTTATTACAGAATGGTACAGAGCTGGCAATTGTACGGGATCGAATAAGTTCGTCAGTTTCTGAAAAGATAAAAAAAGGAGCTCTGATGATATCGCCTCGATTGTAACTGACGAGAGATTGCTGGAGAGATTTGAAGTCAGATATGAACAATCCACAGGATGAGAAGTGTTTGTACGCACTATTCAGTCCGCCCGTTCACACGATCATCACGCGAGCGGCCCGAAATATTCTTAATGAAATTATTTAATAAAAATACGTACCGAGATATTGTCGTCCACACTCCTTCTGCAAGCAAACAAGAAAATTTCCGTTAAACCGGGTAAGACGATTGCTGAGCTTTGTGGCGCGGTGAAGCGATTCGCGAGATAATCAGCAAGTGAACACATTCAACAAGGCTTACAGTGTTGTACGCACTGTTCAGACCGCCCGTTCGGTATCATCATATTGAAGCGCGAGTAGAGAAAAAAAAATCAGAATCAAAAAAATTAACGTTAAAAAACAATGAAGACCGAACGTACCACGAGGTTTATGCGGACAAAACGCAAGCGCCGCCGACAGCCTTGATCTTGTCTTCCGCGAGTTTGCTGAAAAATTTGGCCTTGACGATAACGGGTTGTTTAGGCAGACGTCCCTTGCCCAGGAGCTTGTAGTAACCCTGAAACCGAGGAAATTAGTTCGATCAATATTCACAAAGATGTACCATAGGGTGCGTTCTTTAATGCAGATGTGCTCAGCTAAGCGTTATTTTATTTAACTGTCCACACTACTAGTTGGTTTTTTCAATTGCCAACGGTGCATCCGATTTTTATGGCGCGATACATTTCGCCCGTTTTTATAAGAAATGAACGCTTATCGGCGCAGATTTTTTTTGTGTAAAAACGAAGCCTGAACAGAGATCAGAATGGAACATAAGATCGCGCATTTCAGCTGCATATATTTGTGGATACATATTGAATAATTAGATCTGCTCAGCTATGCGTGATTTTATTTGTGACTGTCCACTATTAGAGGCTTTTTCTTAAATTGCCGATGGTACATCCGATTCTTTTCGCGGGATAAATTTCGTCCGTTTTGATAATAAAAGAACGCTCATCGGTTGGGATTTGGCCTAAAGCCTAAAACTGAGAGCAGACTGAAATATAAGAACGAATATTTCAGCAGTGCATACGTGTGGATTCATCTCGAATATTTCAGTATTTAGCTGAACAGAGCAAAACTGCATTCAGGAACACATAAGGTAAAAGTGGCAGAGGTCGAAACACGCTCAAATGTGCGGGGAAATAAAAAATTCGAGGACATTCCAGGACTTTTTCAAGGACAGGTGAAATTGGAATACAGTTCTAGGACGTTTTTAAGGACAGGCGAAGTTAGAGTATGGTGAGATCTCAAGGACTTCGAGGACACCGTGACGAACGTCTTTTAGCAACGTAGGACTTACAGCTTTGACAAGATCGATCACCGGGGCTTTGCCGTCGGTCGCGTCCTTGTACTTTAGCCTGGTCTGCTCGGACACGAGAGTCCACAGCTTGTCCAGGTTGAGGGACGGGCACCACTTGGTATTCTTGCGCAAGTGGTAGTTCCTCATACCCAGCTACGAACCGAACAAAACAAAAATCACATTAATTCCATAAATCCACAAAATTCTTTAAAAAAATAGATTCAAAAATATCAGAGTCCTTGTGTTGCATTCAATGGTATTCAGGTCGCCGGTGAAAGCGTTTCAAATCGTCATTTTTTCCATGAGCAAAAAAAAAAAAAAAAAAAAAAAAATTGGGTACCTTTCCGAAGTAACCGGGATGGTACTTGTCGAAGTTGATTCTGTGATGGTGCATACCACCAGCGTTACCGCGACCTCCGGGATGCTTCCTGTGTTTGCCTGAGCGAGGAGAGAAAAATTCATTTTTAGTGTCGAAGGTGAGGTTAGGTTGAGAAAAAAAAAAGAAAAAATCGCGAGTCTTACCGATACGACCGTGGCCGTGGCTCACGTGTCCTCGGAGCTTCCTGGTCTTCTTCTTGTGTGTGGACTGTAAAATACATCGTTACGACTGAACTCTCGGGACTCACCGAAGGCACGGCGCGGCATGTTTACACGAGGAAACTCTGAATCGGCGAGCCTGCGCGACGGATGACAACACGACTCTCGGGGAAAAAAATTGTCTGCGACGGAATAACGCAAAACCGTTGAAGCTCCCTCGTTCGCAAACGTCGCGGGCAGATCTCGTTGGCGATTCGGCTTCGGCTCGTGCAAAGATGCCGCGGATATTCGTGGATAACTTTGTCTTCTTCGCTGGGAACGAAACACTCACCATCTTGGTCGTAGCGTGAAGAGCTCGAAAGTTTGGCGCAAGCGCGGCTCTCGCCCGAAAACCGGAAGTGCCTCTGTCGTCCGCGAGGCCAGACTACCGAAGACATCGAGCTCCGCTCCCGACGGTAAAACAGAAGACGGCTGGACGCTCCATCTGTAAAAATATTCGGCAACAAAAAAAATCTCGCTCCGACGTTGAGATGTGAAAATGCTGGTATTTAATATTTCGTAAAATTGAGGCAAAAATGCCGTACTTTTACCATATTATGACGTCATTTTTTTTACTCAACATCTTATGTTTTTAAAAACGGTCACAAAAGTTTCTCGTAATTCACCGTAAAAAGTGGTAAAAATCTAGACGTGAGATTACCGGTCATAAAATTGTTGGTAAATTTACCGCCAAAACGTATGCAAACTACCCATTGAAATATTAAATTATTAGCGGTTGGAAAATTGTAAATTTTGCCTTTATAGTTGTGAAATTACCAATAACACATTTTTTTTTGCAACATTACCGTAACGTTGTTTTCAAAATTTAGCATGTGTCGATGATATTTAAAATTACTGCGAGACCGTATGATTTTATTACCAATGTGGTGATGTTTAAAGCGGTCACGTGCCATATTTTTACGGTAAAATTACGGGTCACATTAACCGCTCACATCTCTACGTCCGACGTCGCACGATGTCCTTGTCGGGAGGTGCTGCACTCTGAGACAGATCCGCCAATCGTTACAATCGAGCGAGTTTTCGAAAAACGCCAGACTGGAGTCAATTCTTAAAAAAAAAAAAAAAAAAATCAAAGCTCGGGAAGGTCGATAACGTAAGATAGTCTCGTTACCGACATCTCAGGATAATTCCGTGTTTTTATTTAGTAGCAGCGTATAACTGCATTTGATTCTCCTCGAAGTCCCATTTATAAAATACGACCGATTAAGGTGAATTGCAACTCCTCGACCGGTAACAAAAACTGCAATCCAAAATTCTCCAATCCGGGTAATTATTAGTCGAAAAAACGAAAACGCTAAACTATGCGCAGTAATTCTGAAGTTCACTGTTCTCATAATTTTCCCAAGAATCAAACGGCCTGATAGATTTTCGGATTGCGAAATTGCAGCCGTCTCTCTCGCCCTCAGCGTTCACACTTCACCTTAATCGACGGTCAATATCGAGAAAAAAATCTCTAACCCGCACGTCTCGAGGAGTTCTCGAATTCGGCATGGCCTCCTCGCACGGCGTTTCTTCGCCTGCGCTCGACTTCGCCGCAACGAAAATAGCTCGACTTCCGCCGCAGAAGCCGTAGAAAGCGCCGGGAGAGCCGAGGTTGGTCGGATGATCTCTCCCTTCCTCGCTCGGCAGTGTTCGGTAGCCGCCGCGAGGGCACTGCAGTTGGTACGGTAGGAGCGCGTTATAGCCCCGAGTCAACGAAGAGCGGATGTTACCATTTTGGGGTGACTTCCGGCCGACTAGAATTGCTTCCGGTCCGCCGGCAGTAAGCGGCTCGCGGTCGCGGCTTCTCCGCTCGCGCGATTACCGTGCCCCGAGGCCTGCGGAGAGGCGCGGAGTCTCCCGTTCGTGTTCCCCGAGACACAGTCGAACAGCCGGGACGTTCTGTATCAATTACCCAACAATTATTGACAATGGGATTACCGACGGTGGTCAACTGCGGGCTCCGCTCGATTCGCACTATAATTATAACACCGAGGCGTACACACCGCTTCCTCTCCGTTCATTCAGCGCTCTCTCAGCCGCACACACACATACCGCGCAGGTTGCGTGAAACGTAATAAAGAAAAGAAAGAGAATTGTGCGGAGAGCGCGAGCGCAAAGGGCGAAGCCGAAGGCCGTAGGGCCCGCCCGGCCGCTACAGTCGAAGGCCGCAGAGAGGCTGCGGCTTATCGCGCAAACATAAAAAAAAAACGCGCGCCTCCCACCTACCAATGTTAACATAGACGAAAGGCAAACACGCGCGGACGGTATGTGTAGTATACGATAGAGCGAATAAGTTTCGACGTTAAATTTTTTTTATCCCGCAGAGTGCCGGAGAGTGCCTGCCGCTCCGCTGCTGCTAACAGCCTCGGTAACGAAGCGGCTCGACGTCCTGGCTCGTAACACCAGTTCGCTCTCTCGCCACCATTGGCGGATACGCTTATATGCATCCAAGACACACACACAGAGAACCGGGGCCGTTTGCACATTATTGTTCACGGAGGCCACGCATCCGTGCGTCACGTACGCTCGGCTCCGGGCTCGCACACTCTGCGATCCCTAAGCCGTAGGACACACACACAGAGGCCGGGCGGGCTTAATTTCTCGGCGCTGCACTGGCGGGCACGCCGCTGCGCGCACACGTACGCGGGAGGAGACCGCCGAACGCGCGATGCATAATCGGCACGCCGGTAGCGCCCGTCGAACGGCAGCGGCAACATTTGTACCCCGATCGCCCCGCTCCCTACGGAGCGGCCGATCTACGGAGAGCGCATGAATGGTTCGCTTTGTGAAATGTGTTATGCGACGTTGTTGCTGCAGCGAGAGCTTGTTACACGGGGGACTTAGGAGCGCCGCGCGCTACTAGAGAGTGGGGAGGGAACGAACGGCCGGGGATATCGGGCGTAAAGGTGCGATCGGATGAGCCCGTAATCGGAGGTTGCTCCCGTTCTGCGCTCTCGCTCTACGCTACAAGTTTTGCCGCCTAACCTGCAGGTCCGGCCACGTACGCCTCTGCACGCTCTATTATTACGATACACTGCTCCGGAAAAAATATACTACGGGCTTCGTTATTATGATTATTAATATGGGCTTTTATTTTATTTATTTTTTTAAACTTCTTCGTTTCGTTTTTTTTTTGTTTACTTTTTCTTGAATTCTTTTGTTCGTTCGTTAATTTGGTCTGCAGTTTGGTCTTCTCGTAGATCGATTTTGTAATTTGTTGCAGGCGAGTTTGCGAGAGGGGAAACGGACGGCGTGTCCGTATAAGGTCTTCGTTATTATGATTATTATATTTGCTTTTATTTCCTTTCTTTTGTTTTTCTTTGACCTTTTCTTAAAATCTTTTGTTCGTTCGTTAATTCGACCTGTGGTTTGGTTCTTCTAGAACACCGATATTGTAACTAGTTGCAGGCGAGTTTGCGAGAGGCTAAACGAGCGGCGTGTCCGTTTAAGGTCTTCGTTATTATGATTGTTATATGTGCTTTTATTTCCGTTCTTTCTTTACTCTTTCTTTTTTTTCTTTTTTAACTTTCCAGTTTCTTTTTTTTCTTGTTTTTAAACCCTTTCTTAAATTCGTTCGATCGTCAATTTCTCGTAGATCGATATTGTAATGTGTTGCAGGCGAGTTTGCGAGAGGAAAAACGGCGTGTCCGGCGACGCAGCGCGCCAGCCTGGCGGCTGTCGGGTCGAGCGTGCGGACGCTTACAGAAGAGTCACAGTGGAGCTCGAGTGAACGAACGAACGAGTCGGCGGGCGGGGGGAGCTGGGGGGGGGGGGGCGAACTATGGAAAGACGGACATAGAGGAGGCCCCCGCGATGACGCGGGGAAGGGAAGTGGGGACGTACTTCCGGCGCACGGGCTATCGCGCTCCGTCGGGGTCGTCAAAATACGTTATGTAAGGCACGTTGCGGTGTTGTACGCCGGAGCGCGTACACGCACGGCGTGCTCTTTCCCGTCCGTTCGTCTATCTCGCACGGTCATGCGCGCGCACACACACACACAGCTGGCGGAGCGCTTTGCTGTGTAACCGTTTACGCATGTATATCGTAACGTCGACGCGCATACATAACCTGCTTAGCTGGGCAGACTAGCACGGTCAGCTACCGTTCGCGTAAGGTAAAGGGTACCGATTCTCGAACGCTTAAGAGGATGCTGCAGCTTTTTTTTTTCTTTTCTTTCAACCTGCTTTACCTGCTTTGCCGACGGGACGCGACGATTTTTTAGCTCCGACTTAGCATTCTTAATATGCTAAAAATATGCGACTAATCGTGCAGGATTATGATATTGACATAAAGGCTTCGGCGTTTAGGCGAATTTTCATTGGAAACTTCGAACACAGAGAAAAAAAATCATTTGAGTCAACAAAATGTGCGCTTACGGGTGGCGAAACAAATGTTTGGTTGATCGAAAGAAATACCACGTTGATCGA
>JAPYZC010000819.1:0-66241 GCA_030522665.1 Ichneumoninae sp. A BG-2022a | reverse complement strand
ATTGTCGACACGGTCGATTTCACGATACGATTAAAACAATGTCGTGAAAATAATATTTATTATATGAAAAATGTATTTTTGCATATACTTTTTATCCCCGTGGTTTGACATTGTCGACACGGTCGATTTCACGACACGATTAAAAAAATGTCGTGAAAATTATATTTATTATATGAAAAATGTATTTTCGCATATGCTTTATTTTACACGGTATGTTTGGTCGATTCCACTGAACACTCTCATCATCCACCAGGCGATTGATTTACAGTATTCCCTAATTCGCATTTTCATTTGCAAGCGATTGATATTAAGGTCGCAGAGATACGCGTCAACGGTGCCACGAGGAGCTTTGGACAACGGCAAAGTCATCCGAACGTTATTGCCTTTCCCGTAGAGCAACGCGGACGCCATGGTGATCCCATTTAATTGGAAATGCCACCTGAAAGCAAGTAGTCGCATTAATCGCACCGCGCGAAAAAGAAAAAAAAAAGGAACCCTCTCCAGATTTCCTGTAACTAATGTCCATTCCAAGGATTCCCGCTCTTCCGTTTAGCAGCCTTTCACGAGGATCCAGCTGTCGAGCCGGAAAGGTGCTCCGATCGGTCTGAAAAGGCTGCGCTCGTTCCCGAGCTCGACGCAGCCGGACGGTTTAGCCGCGTAATTTGCCGGTCATCCTCCCACGGGGAGGGTGAGTGCCGTTTCCGGTTTCCGACGATGATCGGAAATCCTTAAGTCTCGTTTCCTCGATCCGCTTTGCTTCTCTCCACTTCTCCACCGTCAGCCGAGCGTTTCGCAAACCCACCCTTCGAGCCAACCCGATCCTGAACGCGCCCAGCCCGGAGTGTGGTGTTTCCTCCTCAGTCGTTCATCCAATGAGAAAGTTTGTAATCTGTATATCCAGAGCGTTTCGCGCTCGGTCGCGGCGGTGGCAGTCGCGACGGTAGAAGTAAGCTGAGCGGAGTGGTTGACGACCGAGGCGGCTCTGCAGTTCCGGAAGTGGTGAGTGCTCGAGTCTGCCCGGCCGCGTCGCGACGCCGCTCGGTTACAACACTGCACTCTCCCGTCTTGGTGGTGCGCGCATTGTGTAAGCGATGCATCCCCGCTGGCATGGGAAATTGAAAGAGGAAGGTGGGCAATGTCTGATGGGGGGGTGCGAGCGAGAGAACCGTTCGCATCCAGCCGAGAAAGATCGACCGACTGGCTCACGGAGAGGAAGGCGGGGGCGCGACGGGGAGGAATTCGGCGGCGGGGGATGCTGCGAAGGACCGGATAGAGACGGAAAGGAAACGCTCCCCCGCAGAGTCCTCTCGTGTACCTACGACCTACATTACGACTCGGGGAGGAGTCGAGGATACAGAGTCATGCCCCCCCCCCCCCCCTTCACCTCTCAACCTCCCCTCGTGTGTTTGCATGTTTTCGAACGGGAGTCTCCGGGACCACCGGATCCAGAGATTATACGTGACACGTAGGAGAACGAGGGGGAGGGTAACTGCAGCTGCAACTGCACCCTTGCCCTGTCGCCCGATCTCGTCGGCCCGGAGCCCAAGAGCACATAGATTTCGGTTGGCTTTCGCTAGCAAACAAACAATACCCCGGACCAGCTAATGCCGATGACATAGTCATGTCAGCCGTGAAAATGCCCGTATCATCCCCCGAGTGAGAATTGCTGGTTATACAGCGCACGACCGGATAAGTTAAGCTCCCATAAGCTATTCTTATTCTCCTGCTTTTCTGGCTATCACCATCCAATCCTTTTTCCGTGTTTTTGTGTTTTTACAAATAGAGAAAAAAAATGGGACCGAACCTTACACTCTCAAGCACCGGATGGTAGGTTCGAATTGTTTGTTTTTTTTCCATACAACCAATATTGCCAATTGTTTGACCATTTGATTTCGGGTGGATTTCGCTGGCATGCAAACAATATCCCGGACTACGTCATGTCAGCCGTGAAAATGCCCGTATCATGGTCCGAGTGAGAACTGTTGGTTATACAGCGCACGACCGCATAAGCTCCCATAAGTTATTCTTCTGTTGCTTTTCTGACTATCACCATTCAATACCTTTTTTTTGTTTACAAGTCTGCAAAGAATTAAACCTTAGCTTACACTGCCAGGCACCGGATGGCAGCGTGAATAATCTTCGTTTTATTTTATTTCGATGTAACCAATATTGCCAATTATTAGAACGGTGATTCCTCCCACTGGACGAGTCTCCGACTCGATGATTGTTATAACAGGCGAGAAAATTGAGAGATAATGTAATATCTTAACGCCGAAATCGAAAAGAGTTTATTCCGGAGGAGGGAGAAAGCTCGTCCGCGAGCGGTTCACGTAATCAGTAAGTTAAGGGGGTAATTGAAAGAGATTCGTCGTTCCAGCACTCTCGCGAATAGCCGGCAAGATATTACACATAATTAACTGCCGCTGAGGATAGAGAAAAAGGGAACGTCGTTCGCGCTGGCCGAGGGCGAGAACTAAGAACGAGAGAAAGAGAAGAAGAGCTTAAACGATTCAGAAAGGTTTAATCTCGGAATTGAAAACACCGCGCCTTTGGCTCGAGGGATAATAGAGACGCGAAATCTGAACGAGCTGGCGAGTTCGCTCCAACAGCTCTCACCCTTCTTTTTTTTCTATTTCTATTAATGAAATGGGTAAATTGCCTGCGGACTGCAAGCCTCCGGGAATATACGGAATCCTCGATTAGTTCCATTTCCATATCGAGAGGATGTACTTCACGTAGGATAAAAGCTATAGCGCACATACAGTGCCTTCCTCACATAGGACAGAAGCGGTGAATATGGCCCAGTCAATCTCTCACCGTCCGTGATTTACGTGCTAATCGAGTTGCGCCGTATTCACCGCACTCACCCGAAGGAAATATTACAAAACCGTGTATGAACAGTTTCGAATTTTATTTCATGCACTTTTCTCGAAAACAAACAATTTCTCATCGCTGTTTATTCGCGGATTACTTGCGAACTGGAAGAATGTGGAAATGGATGGAATCGTCGATTAGTTCCATTTCCATATCGAGAGGGTGTACTTCACGTAGTATAAAAGCTATAGCGCACATACAGTGCTTTCCTCACATAGGATAGAAGCGGTGAATATGGCCCAGTCAATCTCTCACCGACCGTGATTTACGTGCCAATCGAGTTGGACCGTATTCACCGTTTTCACCCTAAGGCAGTGTTTTTTAACCTTGGGGGTCCGCGGTGAGTTTCCCATGTATTTTGGGGGTCTATGGACCCCAGGTTAAGAACCGCTGCCCTATGGAAATATTACAAACGCGTATATGAACAGCTTTGAATTTTATTTCATGCACTTTTTCCGAAAACAAACAATTTTGATATCAGCAATTTCTCATCCCTATTTACTCGCGGATTGTTTGCGAACTGGAAGACTGCGGAAATATATGTTAATTGAGCTGGGCCATATTCGCCGCTTTTACCCTACGGAAATATTACAAACCCACATCAGTAGCGTCGCATCGTGTTTCATGCTGTTCTCTCGCAACAAACAATTTGATATTAACAATTTCACATCCCTGTTTACTCCGGGATTACCTGTCAGACCATCTGCAGCCTGAAGGCATTGAATCTGCCGTATTTTTCATTGTTCGAATACTCGGTTATTCCATTAACTCCGCTCGTAGCTCTCGGAAAATCCATGAACGGTGTACCGAACTTAAGGGGATGCTAAACACGTGTGAGTGAGAGAGTAAAATTTTAAATCCATTTTACTGCGAAACGATTTTATGAAATGAAAAACGAATTGCAGAGCACACTGCGTTAATAAAATACGCAGTGAGTCTCTCAATAAGTTTTTTATTTGATAAAACCGTTCCGGAGAAACATGAATTGAAAATATGTTGAGGTTACTTTGATCTTTAGCCCAACCTTAAGACAGATAAATTTACATACACTTTTTTCTAAACCTCGCAAAAAATGGTAAAATAAGTCGGAGGCATCTCGAGTACGTTCCCTTTGGATTGATACGGATGCATCATAAAAAGTTAATGTGCAATATTTAAAGTGGGTTAAAAAAATAACCCAGTTTGCAAATGGACTTTTGTCTCGAGACGGTGCAGTTCGCTTGATATCCACACATTGGTCTTGTGACGTTCCATTCTGTATTCCACATTGCCCCTTCTCCCAAGTCACAGCTCACTTACCGTGCGGTTGCCCAAGTTCTTGACTTTGCAAACGAGGTGAACCGTGCTGCCGACGAGGCCGGTGAAGTTTGATGGCATGGAAGTGTCGAAGTGTGGCCCGGTGCCGGGCGTCGGCCATTCCTCCAAGAAATCAGTTCGGAAATTGCGTAGGCAGGTAACGGCACCACCTGAAATTACACCGGCTCGTGAACGTCATTTTGCACATGTGTGTTTCAACTATCGATAATGTCGTGTTCATTGTCACTGTGTAAAGCGATACAGCGTTCGAGCACAGGTCTCAAAGGAGTACGACTTTGTTCTTTACTTTATCGAAACAGATTTCGTAGCTGTTTTGATAGATAAGTCGTCGTCGATTCTTTTGATAGATAAGAACAGTTTTCAATCGGAAGTGACGTCATACAGGAAAAACGTCACTTCCCATTTCGAAATCTCATTTTTCCCGGTAATACGTCACTTCCGGTTTGATAATTTCATTTTTCGACCGAAAGTGACGTCATACGGAAACTTTTCGAACGGAAGTGACGTCATACGTCACTTCGGGTTTGAAAACCTCATTTTTCTACATGAAGTAGCGTTATACCGGAAATACGTCAAGTTTGATTTAAAACTCTATTTTATTGACCGGACGTGACGTCACACCGGAAATAAGTTACTTTCGGTTGGAAAATGCTATTTTCAAGCGTGTCACTTCCGATTTGAAAAAACTCATTTTCCGACCGAAGTGGTCACCGGGGATGTTGCAAAGAGGGTGATTCGGCTGATACGGCGGTTTCCATCTTCACGCACTCATCTCAGAAACTGGGTTGAAGTAGAGCTCGTAGCGTTCCCCACATCCAATTTCACGTTCTAGCGGTTCATGATCTTTGAGGTACTTTGAGGATCGTGTATTCCGCGAAATAGTGGAGTCACTCAGGATGCATGAATAAAGTATGCGCCCGAGTATTTACCCGAGTGAACTGAGTAGTGGGGAACATCTACTGTACACACATCAAGCGGATTCGGATGGGATCTTGGTACGTGCGATTCCGGCGCCGGATACCGAAGAGCGCAGGGATGATTATTTCCAGTTTGATACGAGCCCGCGGGAGTAGCTCGCACCGCGCCCGTCCGTCATGGGTCATTGCCATGGGAAATCCTTCCCCCGAATTCTCTGTACCTTCACGCCGGTCGGACAGTGAGGGACGAAGTGGTTTGCCAGGAGACCACAAAATCCTATATCCACTCGCTACCATCGCCCGTGCTGTGACCGGTGCCAGGGTCGCTACTGGCGTTGCCGCTGCTGCTGGTGTTGCAAGCTGTCTGTCCCGGTCACGTTAACTTCGTTTTCAACTCGCGCGAACTCTTTCGGGAAATAGTTCGCTGCGGTCGGGTACGGGACAAATGTGTATGTGTGTCTATATGGATTCACCGTGAGCATACTAATACGGGTGCACTGCAGCGGCAGCGGGTACACCGGTTCCGCGGCTCGCTGGTTAAAGACCGCGCCCCATGTTCCTACCGTTTAATGCATGCGATGTTGTTTGACTATATGCATGTATGATGCGGAACAGAGGTTCTTAACCTGGGCTCCGTGGAATCCTAAACTTCCCGTATGATGCAGGGCAGAGTTTCTTAATTAGAAGTCCATGGAACTCCAATGAGCATACATGATGTAGAGTAGAGGTTCGTAACTTGGGGTCCATGGTACCTAAAGTTCGTATATGATGTAGAGCGGAGGTCCTTGAATTAGGGTTCATGGAACGGCAAAGTCCATGTATAATATATGGCAGAGGTTCTTAACCTGGGATCCATGAAATCCCAAAGTCCATGTTTGATGTAGGGCAGAGGTTCTTAAGCTGGGTTCCATGGAACCCCAAAGTTCATGTTTGGTGTAAGGTAGAGGTTTTTAAACTGGGGTTCATAGAACACCAAAATTCGTGTATTATATAGACAAGAGATTTTTATCTTGGGATTCACGGGACATCAAAGTCCATGATGTAGGGCGAAGTTTCTTGCTGGGGTCCATAAAACACCAATGTTCATGTATGATGTAGTGCAGAGATTCTTAACCTGGGTTTCATGGGACACCAAAGACCACGAGCGATGTCGAGAAGAGGTTCTTAACTTGGGTTTCGTGGAACACCAAAGACGACGAGCGATGTCGAGAAGAGGTTCTTAACCTGGGGTCAATGGAAACCCAAAGACCATGTAGGTCTCATCTTCGACCCCCAAGGTTGAGAACCACCGATGCAGAGGATTGTGAAGCGATGGGGACACAGATATGACAATGACGTCAGCTGTGTTATCGTATACCTGTTCAGCTTCATGACAATTTTTTAGAATCGGATGATGTAATTGGAGTAAATATGTACATATGGAATATTACAGTGCTCCATATTTTTGGTTGTCCAACTTCGTTATTCCGTGCTTTCCACTTGTTCACATCTGTCGCTCCATGGCTTTAGCTGTCTAGGTTCATTGTTTCGTACTTTTCACTCGTACACGTCCATTCATGGTTTTCAGTGTCCAGCTTCATTGTTTCGTACTTTTCACTCGTCCGGATACATCGTTCCATAGTTTTTTCTGTCTAGGTTCATTATTCCGTACTTTCCGCCTGTCCACGTCTATCGTTTCACAGTTTTTCTCGCCTAGGCGAATAAAACTTCCGCCACGAGGAATCCAAAAATTAGCCGACACATTTTATCGCCCCGAGCCGTGAGTAAAAAAAAAATCGACGTCATCATATAATCCAATTAACCTAGCGGGAGCGCCACGCCGAACCGGTACCGGCACAGTGTCGGTCAGAATTCGCCCAACATTGTATTTTCCGAGATCAGAAATTCGAAAATTTCCATGTACTTCGTTCTTAATTTTACCTCACGAATTTTACGGCAACAAGATTTCATGCTGCGTCCTAATAAGACTAAGAATCGGCCATTCTAATATCACCCATCGTCATCTCTGTAATCGTACGTCAATTCCAAAATGTTTAGAGTGCAACGTTCCCATAACCATTGAGCACTTTCTCATCACCTGCCCCTTATACCGTACAATCCGTTCTAGATTGGGTATCCCGAGCTAAATCGATGAGTGCCTAAATAACATTAAAGTGCTCCCAAAAGTGTTTGAATACTGCAAGAAGATACAATTATATCGAAATCTGTAACATAAGTGGAAAACCTTACCATCAAATGTGACACATATCGACGCCTTGCAACACCCTCGCTACACAATCTTCATTTTATATGTAAACAAATGTAACCTGTCCGCATTGTACACTCGTCGCTAATAACATTGGTAGTTGATGCGGCATTAAATAAAATAAAATTTGAAAAAAAAAAATTTCATGCCTAAACAAATGTGACGGGAAGGTCACGTGTCGAATATAACCCATTAGTAACTGGGTCGTCTACGATTTTTTTTATTGAGTGCTCGCAAAGTGGATTTTTATCAGCGTACCATTCCCATCGCAGGACGAGATAACCAAAGTTCACTTAGATTAATGGATTTTTACTGGGCGGCGCCTCCTTCCAAAAATCCAAAGAGCTTTTCACCCACACAACGTTGAAATGCGAACGAATTTCGGTACTCTCTGCTCCGCAGCGAGCGGAAGCAACGACGAAGATGAATAGGACGAGAATAAAGACGACGACGTAGATGAAGCGGAAAATGTACGAGGAGAAATTCCTCAGCGAACGAAATACGTATTTCTACTATACGGAATGTCACTCCGCCGTGACGCCTCGCTCAAATCCTTCTGGGTGAAGCGTTGAACAAAAAGAACGAAGAAAATGCATAGAAACATCTTGCCCCCTCGCGGTGCACCCGTCGACGCCAGAGCCTCTCAATATTGTCAATATCGGCACTATACATGCTTATGGTCGGAGACACATTTTAACCGGATTGTAGAAAACTCGATATTTCTCTCGTTGATATTCGCGAATATAAAATTCCAGGATATTTTGTAAAAGTTGTTTAGCACTTTGCGTTTAGGACCGATGCAATTCATGGCCTATAACCGTCTACGTGGATCGCGGATACGCCGCGCCAAATTTTGGGATCTTTAACCATTTGGGAAAAACATTTTGCCTAACGAAGTAACAATCCCTCCCATTGGAAAATCGTAAGGAACCGCACAAACCTCTGCTCTGGTGTGCAGTCGGAACTTAAAAAGCAAAGAACCTCGCGATAACATCAGGAATACGTATATACGAGTAAATTATAATCAATAATATGATAATTTATATATAAATATAATATATAATAACGTATAGAGTAAAAGTGGCGAATATGGCCCAGCCCATATACGATCGATTTAGGTGCTAATCGAGCTGGGCCACGTTCACCGAATTTACCCTATACAATATTGAACAATGTCCAGCCGGTCCAGTACCGAACTCTTCACCTTCCATTTGGAAGAAGACGATCTAAAAAAATCATGAATTGATATTTCGCTGCCATAAATTATTACACATAAATTACACATAGGGTAAAAGTGGGGAATACGGCCCGGTCCATATATCATTGATTTACGTGTTAATCGAGGTGGGCCATATTAACCACTTTTACCCTAGTACACATAAATTATTTATTTAATAAATAAATTGCATAACATCGTACACAATATACAACGAGGTCTGCATCGGGAAAGAAGAGGAGGTCGACGTTCTTTTCATTTCCTTCGCTCATCAGCAACGGAGGTGCAATGAAATACCTTCTTTAGTAAAAAAAAAGACATTTTATATCTAAAGAGCAGCGGCGGCAGCAGTGTAAGCAAGAAGCCTCAGCGGTACGAGTGCGGGATGCAAACGTGAATGAGCCAAATAGATGGTGAGTGTAGCGGAGCAGTATAATTTGCATTTCTCTGTTTCTAGCTACTGCGGCGTGAATTTTCGTCACACATCAAGACACTTTAATGAGCCGACAGTCTGGTGCCGATGGGAGTGAGAGACTCTGTCGAGAGCTCGGCGGCACTGGAGGAGGACGAGAAATAAGGTGTAGCAAAGAAACGAGAGACTCGAAAGATTCACGGATGAAGAACTCCGTCCCGGTGCACTTGTCACTGCGCGGGATTTCCTCGTAGGGTAATACTCTCAATCGTCTCGATGAATGGACGAGTTTTTAAATGTCGTGTATGAAGTTGCGCTGGGTTCAACAGTGAATGGCTGTGCATGCGTCGGACACCGCACAAGCCAAACACGCTGCTCTCAAGAGCCTGTCTGTTGACACCTGCAGATTTATCCTGGATCTGTGACGGTATTCAGAAATTATTCAGAGTATTCTTTGGTGTATTCGTCTCAGTTTGAAATTGAAATAAAAAAAAATAATAATAAAAAGTTGGTGAAATATTGCAACCATTGAGATTTTATGATAATCATGAATTGACAAGCAAGGGTAGTGTAATGCAGTCTCAAACGTAGGTTAGTTCTCGGGCCTGAGGAATACGACCGAAGGAATTATGAAGAGATTCATTATTTCCTCAACCCCCTTAAAGCACCGTCAATGACATCACATTCAGGAAAAATTTCCTCCAATTCTTTCGGTATCCAAATTTTACACTGCTTTACAGTGGTAAGCTGATTCAGCTATAAATGTATCCAATGAATAATTTGATTATCATGTTTGTATATTCTTTAGCGTATTCGTCCCAATTGGAATTTTTTTAAATAAAATATTTGGTGAAATATTGTAATTATTGAGATTGCATGACATGAATGAATTGATAAGCAGTGGTAGTTTAATGCAGTCTCAAAAGTAGGTTAGTTCTCGGGCCTGAGGAATATGGTCAAAAGAATTATGAAGAGATTCATTATTTCCTCAACCCCCTTAAAGCACCGTCAATGACATCAGATTCAGGAAAAATGTCCTGCCAATTCTTTCGGTATCCAAATTTTACACTGCTTTACAGTGGTAAGCTGATTCAGCTATAAATGTATCCAATGAATATTTTGATTATCATGTTTGTATATTCTTTAGAGTATTCGTCTCAATTTGATTTTTTTTTAAATAAAATATTTGGTGAAATATTGCAATCATTGAGATTGCATGAAATGAATGAATTGATAAGCAGAGGTATTTTAGTGAAGTCTTAAAAGTGTGGTGGTTTTTTGGCCCGAACAATATGTACGGCGAAATCACGAAGAAATTGATAATTTCCTCAACCCCCTTAAAGCACCGTCAATGACATCACATTCAGGAAAAATTTCCTCGAACGCTTTCGTCATCCAAATTTACTTCAGCCTCGCAGTCGCAAGCTGACGGAGCAGCGCTACAAAATTATGCAATGAATAATTTGCTTATCGTGTTTGTTTTAAATTAATGACTTCGAATTAATTGGACTCACCAAAACAAATGATAAAGCAGACGAGGGTCGGAAGAGAGGCAGACATCGCTTGTTTCGGCGGGATCTTTCACATTACTTCACTACTATCTCGCGTGACGCATCTCGAGAGTTCGTTTGGCGCTTTCGCCGAGTATTTATCCGCTGAACAGTGTAAATTCGCTGATCCCGCTAACCTTTCGCTCCACTTCCCGTTTCTCCCGCTTATCGCACAGCGGGACTTTACGATTTTCCTCTCGAGACGACACATCGAACGTTGTTCGGACTATCGTCGTGGTGGCCAAATTTCGCTGCTCCGCGGATTCACCGTCGTACGCGAAGAAGCGCCTTTCGGCGAGCGTCGAACGGCAATTTTTTCGAAAACATCACGCACCTCGACCGTCGAGCACGCGAAAGGAAAAAACGCGGGTTATCGAGGAACGCGCTGGAGTCTCGATGCGGAGCGCTCAATGCAAAATGATTTACATCGCGCATTAGAAAAAAAGCGCACGGCTGAGCTTTCCTCGAAGCGTTTCGCTTTTTTTCCCCGCCGGAGGAAAAATAAATTTGCCACTCCAGGCCTCGCTCTCGGCGACGAGGAGGACGGATTATTTTTTGCGCTCACCCCCGAGCCGCGCGTATTCGTGTCGTTAAAAAGCCGTGAATCACCCTTTCTTCCTCTCCACTGCCCCGCTCCTACTCGCTGATCTTCCGGTTCGTTCCGTCACACGACCGAGAGACCGCCGGATGTTCAGCGTCGACTGTGCGAGATACCGAAGTTTTCACTGAAATTTCTATCGGGGGATGAAGAGACTCGGCTCTATCCTTCGCGTCCTTATTCCCAGCTATTTATCACGAGACGGTGCTCGCGATTGCTCGGTGGTCTTCACATTCTCGCACTGGTCTCCTTGGTCGCACATTACTCCTTCGTCACTGTTTAGTCTCGAACAATTTTGTAATAAATAAAAAAAAATTTCAACCGAACAATCGCCACTTGTTCAAGTACACGGCGGAGAACAATTGCGAGCGATGCATCGCGCTAGCTCGACTCGGCCTCGAATCCAGGAGGGACTCGGCCCGATCAGGCAAACACTGGTGATTCGATTGGGAACGACGAAGGTTAACGCGATTGGATTTATTGGATGAAGAGGATGGATTCGATGATTTTTTTTAGCTACCTTAGGACGATGGTTGGGTCGTTGATTTTTAATGTTCCACTTCGGTGTTGATCAGGAAAGGGCGACGTAGGGCAGGAAGCGGTGTCAGCCGGTGGAAATTAGGCGCGCGAGTTGGAGGAATAGCGGCGGCAGGAGCGATATCACACACCGGACCAGCGGCAGGAGCAGGAGGACCGCGAGAACCGTGCCGAGGAACCTCTTTCGAAACGAGATGCTCCCGCGTCAAGGATAGCCGAGGGACTACATTGCGCGAGCGCGCCGGCCCCGTCGTCGAGCACGCAGCCGCTCCGCATTCAGGCTGGAACACCGTACGTGTATATGTATATCCAGAGGCAGTCTACCCCCGCAAGGCTACTCCCGTCAGGTCACCCCCTGAGAGCGGAGCGGCGCGAGGACTGCGAGGTGGGCCGCGGACAGCGGGAGCGAGGAGAACGATGAGGGGGTGGCAGGTGACCACGGAACCCCACGGGTGTCGGTGTCTCGGGAGCAAGGAAACAGCTGGAAAATACAAAAAAAATGGTTGCTGATAACAAGAATTATACCTCACCCGTCCCGAATTTCGTGCAGAGTGGGCGTTGCAAAGACGGTCTTGTATAGGAGCGGCTGTTATGGTTAGGTGTGTAGGATCGATGATTCTGAATTCATCAGTTTTAGTATGCCACTGATGGGCGACGATATATGACCCTGAAGATATCGGCATGACATCAAATTTCATCTTTGGCTAGTGTCTATCGGCGCACGGTTTTAAGAATAACCAATTGTTCGCTTATAGAATTTTAATCCCCAAGTGAACTTCCTCGAGCAAAGTTTGGACAATGCAAAATACAACCATTGTGACTTGATGAAATTTGGGAATATGCAGATATCTTCAGGGTCATGACGAGACGACTTCATATTTGGTAGGACTTATGTTCTCATTGGGACGCGATGAATCTGGCTCTGGCCACTTTGAGCGGGGCCGAACTGATGATAATAATTATGCATCATCCATTCCGAATTTCGTGCAAAGAGTGGGGGTTGCAAAGTGTGTAGGAAAGACCATTTTGAATGGACCAGTTTTAATGTACACTGAAAAAAAATTCGCTTGCGGGCTGACAAAGAAAAAAATGTTTGTTTCAATTCTATTTGTAATTCTTACAATTCCATACGGTATTGAAACAATGACGGCAAAACTGGCAAGCTGATATGTTATCGTTTCAATCCGGTATAAAATTAAACGAATTGAAACAAGATTTTTTGTTCATTGGCAGCCCGCAAGCAAATTTTACTTGGATCAATGATATTTTTTTTTCCGTGTACTGCTCTTCGGCGACGACCTCATATGTATTATCTCATCGGGAGGCGACGAGCGGTGAGCGAAGGCGATGTTGATTGTCTCGAATTTACTTTTAACCAGTCAAAGTACCCGAAGAATGGCGACAACTTTGAACAGTTCTTCATGGTTTTGCAATTTTGCTTCCTCCTGGAGGAAGCACTTTGGTACTGTTGAAGTGCTGAATATGGACCGGTTCGCATGTAATTGATTTTTCGCATATCACATTTACCACTTTTTTACCCTAAATGAAATTTAAATACATTTTTTTGTCGCGCCAGGATAACAAGGATTGGAACGCCGATTCGCATACAAGCAGCTTACAGCCTCATCCTCGCGGTTGTTGCTGTTGTTTTTTTTTCTCCGTAAAAACTCGCAGGATCGCCGGGGCAGTGATAATTTACACCCGGTTATTGGATCGTTCGTTTCCCCCGAGTGCGCGACTCTCCACGCGATGAATGCGCCCGGGAAAGTTTGATTGAATTTGGCATTGACACGCTGCAATACGGGTGAAGCAGAGGTAATTGGTGGCTGAATAAGAGAAGACAGAGCGGCACGGAATATTGAGAACGTGTGTAGGGAGCATCCGCGAACATTGGACAAGCGTGCGAAACTGGTGTCATTCCCGATATTGATTGATTTTCAACTTACAATATTGTATGGTAGTGTCAATCATCGGCTGGATCGCATTGTGACTTCGAGTTCGTCCTATCGGAGGAGACAAAAAAACCAGCGGTCGGCCGGATTAATTGAAATTTATTGGTACCTTAACGCTCAACGTGGGCAAACACCGCAAAGAGCCACACCAATTTTCATGCCCGGGATGAATCCCCATTCGCGTATAAATCATCGTGCGGGATTGCATTGTGACTTCGAGTTCCTCCTATTGGGGGAGTGATGGAAGACAAAAAACCAGCGGTTCGTTGGATTAATTGAAATTTATTGATACCTTAACGCTCAACGGGGGAAACACCGCGGAGGGCGATACCAATTTTCATGGGTAGAACGAATGGGGTCGAAAGATATAGAAATGCCGGTAGGTCGCCCTACCCGCTTTCCTTCTAGGCGAAGAAGTGGCTCCGCATGGTGGAGGAAGTGTTTTTTTTTCGCGAAACGGATGAGAGGATTGCCGGGATCAAGGTAAAACTCTCGGATAAGTAAGTAATCCCGCACTTAAAGAACCAACCGCTCCGAGGGAACGGAGAGTCTTTAATCGATACGGGAAATAGGCCGTGAATGGGGGGCGGGGAAGGAAGGCAAGAGCGAGAACCTGCTGAATGGAACATATCTTCACACGAGCCCCTCGGATATAACCGTCCGAACGAGGTCAATTTAACAGGAATTTACCAGGTAAACATTGTATACGGATGGAGTACTACGGAGGAAGGTTGGGAATTTAGAAGATCGGAGAAACCGAACGGTTCTCGAGTGCTCGGCGTACATTTTCACTTATCTTCTTTTTTTTTTTTTTTTTTAAATATGTACTACGTGCATCGTATAACACAGCCCGGCTGTACAGCACGTCGGCCGAAGCCACGGACTCTTATTATTGTCTAGAACACATTTTGCTCGGCACGTCGCTCGCCGGATGATTAATGTGCCGCGAAGAGCGGACCCCTCGGGTTCTCGTGCTTCTCGCCCACCCTTATCTCGTCCTGCCCTCATTTTCGCCCGCCTCTGATTCCTCGATACCGAATTATTCTTCGATTCACGAGAACTAAGTTGCTCAACATGACGCGGTGTTCTCCATTCAAGGAATCCTTGCTTTCACATTAGCGAGCGAGGCGGGCGAACGAACCGCGGCGATGGCGGAGGCGAGAGGGGTCGATGTTTATCCGTGTTCCTCTTACCGGACGCGGTGGCGGTGCTGCGGTCGGCCTCTCGCAGACTCGCGCAATGAAAGCTATCGTAGATCGTTGTTCGTAGGGAAGAGGATCGTTCGGCACGAGACCGTCCGGCCGATTGACGCCAATTTGGCCCCGAGGAGAAAGCCCCGAAGATGACCCACAATTAAGCTACGGATACTCTAAAAATTAGCGTTTTGTCACGTGTTTTTAAGCAACCCACAGCACACATGTTACATGTGTTGGGCCAACCAAATGAATTAATAAAATACGTGTTGGTCACGCTACAACACGCTTCCGCTGCATCTTTCCTGTATTTTCTGTACGGCACATTTTTCGGTGTTTTGCCACAGAACACTCTTAGGGTAAAAGTGGTGAATTTGGCCTGTCTCGATTAACACGTAAATCAATGACACATGGACCGGGCCATATTCCCCACTTTTATCCTATTGGAATACACGTGTGTTGTTTCAACGCGTTTAAGGCCGAACAACTCACTCGATGTACAGGTACACGCGAGAAATGGCACACTTTATGTAAAAAGTGTCTACACACGCCCAGAATAATAATTTATTTTACGGGCGCCCCGTAAATAAATATTTAAACATTAATTTACATAAATTAAAATATTTATTAAACCCAAATGTTTATTTGGGGTTCAAATAAATTACTTTTCTGGATGCGATTTACACATCAACGGCGTGTTGAAACAACAAGCTTGTTTTCAGAGTGGAGCTAGTTGTGGACCGCGTATAAAGTTCATACAGGCGATGTGTGGTGATGTACGATTTTACAGTGTTCGGCTCGGATTAGCAAATGCACCGGTTCCTCCGGGATTATCTACCACTTGCATTTCGCGGATTGGGTCTTTTTTGTTTTATTGCGGTTGAGAGCGGTCTGGTTCGCGGCGGTGATTCGCCCTCGTCGGGGAAAATTCCCGTGGGTCCGATAAGATCGATGGTGTTACAAAAGTTGCGGGGATGTTTAGTTTCCTCGACTCGTAATCCCAAAATAAACGATGATGGCTGCTCGTCGTCCGAGCTGATATTAGCGAGGTGGGGAGTTAAGCTTCCGCCTCCGCGGACGCGTGCCGTCAGCCCCTGGACGATTCCAACGTGGGCGAGCGAGCGTTAACGAGCATTTACAAGGAACGCTTTACGATTGTACTCGTGTCGAACGATAACGCGCGATGGGTGGGCGGAGAAACGCTGCTATTGAGCAATTCTGTCTTGCAGCTTCGGAGCTCTTGATTAGAACCAAGAAGACTCTTGTCTGCAGCGGCCTCAACGGAATCGTCTCGTATACCTGTCGGCAACTGCTACGAGCCCTATCGGGCACTTCCAGCAGAATGGCCTATCATTTCACGACCTTATCCGCCGTCCCAGTGGCCTGAGTAAACACCGGCACGTCCTCCGCTGCTGCCAGTTCATCATCTCTCGCGGGGCCGTTGAGAACTTTAAGGTGGATTCACGGATCGAAGTACCAAGCGTCCAGCATGATGCTCATGTCGGACACTGGCGCAGTTACAGCGACATCGAAACGAGAAGCCAACATTTGTTGTGTCTTTGGAGCCGACGGCGCAATCGGATGTTGAAGTTTTGCGATAGGATCCGTTTACCTTCTCTCGGCGATACTACTGAATTCCAGCAGAAGTTCCTATCATTTTGCGACCTTATGCGCTGTCCTGTTCGCCCGAGTAAAAACCAGCACGTCCTCGGCTTCCGCCGCTCCAACATCTCTCCCGTGGCCCTTGAGAGCACTAAAGTGGATTCAAGGATCGAAATCTCAAGCGTCCGGCTTGATGCTTACGTCGGACATCAGCTCAGTTACAATAATATCGAAACGAAAAGCCAACATTTGTTATGTCTTTGAAGCCGACGGTGTAATCGGATGTTGAAGTTTTGAAGAGTTTTGAAGAGTTCCAGCAGAATGGCCTATCATGTTACGACCTTATCCGCTGTCCTGCTGGCCCGAGTAAACAACGCCACGTCCTGGGCTTCCGCCGCTTCATCATCTCTTAGGTGGCCCTTGAGAGCGCTAAAGTGGATTCAAGGATCGAAATCTCAAGCGTCCGGCTTGATGCTTACGACGGATATCAGCGCAGTTACAGCAACATCCAACCGAGAAGCCGACATTCGTTACGTCTTTGAAGTCGACGGTCAAATTCGGATGCGGAAGGTTTTGCCATACGATCAGTTCGCCTCCTCTCAGCAGCAGTACCAGGTTCCAGCAAAATGGCCTATGACTTCACGACCTTGTCCGCTCTCCCAGTGGCTCCAGTAAATACCGTGTCGGTGTTTACTCGAGACACGTCCTCGGCTCATCATCTCTCGCTGGGCTCTTGAGAAGCTAAGGTGGATTCAAGGATCGACGTATGAAGCGTCCGCAATCATGCTTACGTCGGACACCAGCGCAGTTACAGCAACATTGAAACGAGAAGCCGACATTCGTTATGTCTTTGAAAAGCCGACGGTGCAATCGCATGAGGAAGTTCTGCGATACGATCCTTCTGCCTCCTCTCGGCTGGGATGGAAACGCGCACTCAAGCCGCGCTTACCTTCAAGTAGCGGAGTTTTTGGGGCCGGAGTTCTGAATAAACGGAGTATACGGTGGGATGTTCGAAGCGTCCCGCGGAGCTCGGTGGGTTTTCGCGTGTATACCGGTAAACAACTTAAAAGTGATTCTAAGCGAGCCGTAATAGTGTCGGTAGCCGTACAGAAGCGGTAAGTGCATTACGCAACATTGCACGACCAGTAGTACTAACAGATCCGGCAGCGGAACTGGCAACCCACCCTCAACCCTCCCGCCCCCCGGCCGGTAGTCCTCCACTGCGCGCCCGCTCTACTTTTGACGGCAGTTAGCCATTAAACGAAGTTGCTTCTCCTGCCGGTGCTCGCTTCCGCGGAACCCAACGTTTCCCCCGAGTTATTCCCGGAATTGAACTAGTTCCAGAAGCAGCCAGGTACCGACATACCAACCGACTGCTGCGCCTCGTACCTTTCGAATCGATTGTGTCCTGCATGTCCTGGCCCTCGCATTCTTTCCCGTCTGCCCATACGTGCCAACTTTTCGCACAATTTGAGTAACCCGTGGTTCGGGCGATTGGGAATATCGCTCTGTGTCGGGCTTTTCACACTGTCCGCAGTACACTCCTGTCGCAACTTCGGGCCGCACACTCCAATCGTCGCCTGAACCGACATCGAACAATTACAGACGAAACTGTTTGGAAATCGTTGGCAATTGTTGAAGCTCTTGAATCACGATTGACGGAGGGCCGGACAAACAAATGCACTGTTGTTACATCGTGAATGGACCAGTGGATGTTGACGGAAATGCGGATTTGGAAAAAAACGTTCAAAACTTCGTTCGCTTACTGGTATCGATAAAGCTGAGGCATTTAGAGCGTTGTAACTTGCTCCCGATGATATTCTAAAGTATCGCATGAGATTCCGTGATCTTCGTAGACCACGCGCTTGGTGGGTAATATGGACCACCGATTGTGTTTCGCGATAGTGAAATTGACATCGTGAGAACTTGAAGTTCCGAAGAAACTTGAATGCAATCTTGGAGTTCGAAACCTTAACGAGACATCCAAGTAATCGTGGGGAGATCCATTGGTGGCTGACATCCCTGGTCCATATCATCAAGCATGCGAAGAAAAGCGAGTAAAATGGACCACCGCACGAAATCTGTGAAAAAAAATTCAACAAATATTTTATTGTCGGGGGTTTTCGGGTATTTCAAACGGTGTTTTCTGGTATTGTAGAGGGTCTTTTCTGGTATTGTAAAGGGTGTTTTCGGGTACCTATTCTTTCCATCGAAGTGGGACTTGCCTCACGGAGTAAGAGATACAGGCCCAAACTTTCTAGTGGTCCATATTCACCTGAAGCGACGACGAACAATAACCAACGACACCGTTTGGAAATCAGTGGTAATTATTCCACCATTTGAATCACGGTTTTCAGAGGGCCGGGTAAACAAATGCACCGTTGTTATAGAGTAAGTGGACCAGCGTAGTTTGACGCAAATGCAGGTTTAAAAAAATATATGAAACTTCGTTCGCTTACTCGTGTCGGCAACAGTGACAGGTTTTGAGTGTTCAACCTTCCTTCGTGCACCACGCTTGCTAGGTAATATGGACCACCCCTTTTGTCTTGTTGCGATCTGCCCTACACATTCCGAGGAACAACGTGCGACGATCTATCTTCGTACGTCTAAAAAAAAAATACGGAAATGCATGGAGAGACTTAACTGAGATCAGGGGACTTTGGTGAGCAGCCAAGTTGTCGCCTATCCCACGAAAATGCATGTTGGCTCTCGTGGCTTAAGGCTCGAACGCATCACCTCGGGAACCTCGGGAACCGGGTGCGTACCAGTGCCGATGCCAGCGGGATTGCCCTCGGCCGTTCCCCGCCAGCACCGTCTCGTCCCAATTCATTATCGCAGGACTCTGGAGGGTTAACGATCAGTTAAGCGATCGCGGGAATGCGGAATGTCGAGCACGTACTAATGCTCCCCGCGATCCTGCAAGCTGGCGTTGCTGGTGTAGGGCTCGTCTCAGAACGCGCCCACGTTTCTCCCGGCGATGGGGTAGATTCTATGGCATCACGGAGCATCATCAGTCCACCCGGCTCCGAGCATTGTGGTCCTGAACGATCTACTATTAGTTCGAATTTCGGAGGGAAGACAAGGGATGCGGATCGACGATAACTATCACCCTTCTCGGATTCTCTCGTATAAATTACGGCATTAATAATGCGTTACGATTCTGTCCCGTATCCCATTTCGTGGCATTAATACAGAACAATGGACTTGACATAAGTTCTACGAGTATTCTTAACTTCGCTGATGGGTTAGAATTTCCGATAGTCAATCTCGAAGTACCGAACGATAAAACTCGCCCACGCACTTGTCAAGCGATCAGTGAGGAAAAATTACATTGCAACGATAATGACTTTTTACCATAAAAAATAGTTCCCAAGCTGGACGTCTTCATTTCATAGGTACGACAATGACAATTTGTCGCTGCGACAATAACAAAAATTTAGAATTACCAAGGGGAACGTCTGAATTTTGTAATTACGACAATGACAAAAAATCATGGTTGCAACTACAATTATATTTTAGTCAATGGAATATATAATTTCAGAGACTATCTATACAGACGTTCCCCGTAGGAACTATTTGATATGTCAGGAAATACTATTATTTTTCTCAGTGATGTTTTCCAATTTATTTATTATTAATTTATTTCGGTTTTTTTACTCCTCGTTTGTCATTTTTTTTCATTCACAGCTATGGGGTAGATTCTATAGAAAAACGGGGTATGATCAGTCCGTTGGCCTCGGAGTATTGCGGTCTTGAACAAACGACTATTAGTTCGAATGCCGCAGGGAAAACAAGAGATGCGTATCGAAGATAACTATCGCCCTCGTCGGATTCTCTCGTATAAATGACAGCACTAATAATGCGTTATGATGCTATCCCTCATCCCGTTGCTGGAATTAATAGAGAACAGTGAACTCGATATCAGTTTTACGAGTATTCGTAACTTTGCTGATGTGTTTGAATTTCGAATATTTCCGTCAATTTCCCGTTTCATTAACAATTGTGGTTGGACTTTTATTGTAAAACTAGAGCCGGATCTTGCGATCGGAAAATTAACAAATAAACAATTAGGGACGTTTGTGAACAATAAGTCATAAAAAGTACAAACTTTTTTACTGTATATTTGTCCATGCACTTGTCACTCACTTGTCCACGTTCTTGTCACGCGATCCTTCCCAATGTATTTGTTATTAATTTCTTACCGTGGTTTCTTTGCTTTTCATTAGTCATAATTTTTTTTTTTCATTTTCGGCGATGGGGTAAATTCCATGGCATAGCGGAGCATCATTAGTCTACCGGTCTCGGCGCATTGTAGTCCCGAACGATCCAACGTTAGTTCGAATTTCGCAGGAAAGACAAGGGATGCGGATCGAAGCTAACAATCGCCCTCGTCGGATTCTCTCGTATAAATTACGGCATTAACAATGCGTTACGACTCCATCCCGTATCCCATTCGTCGCACCGACACAGAATTGTGGAGTGTTCGATGTACGTTTGCACGAGTATTCGTAACTTCGCCGATAGGTTTGAATTTCCAATAGAGTTCTGTCAATGATCTCGGAATACCGAACAACTCGTCCACGTATTTGTCACCCGATGTTCCCCAATTCTTTTTTTTCTCTATTTCTTTCCGTCTTTTTTTGCACCACGTTCGTCATTTTTTTCAGTCACGTTCCGAAGGGATCAATAATCCGTCGTTGTGAATGCGCGGACAGCTTTCCGCTATCAGGGTAGTAACGGGCGGAGGGGACACTTGCAAATTTTCATTTCCCCGCCCAACCCCCCCGGGCGTATAGTGCGCGTTGCCGGAATCGTAAAATCCACAATTTGGGAAAAATTTCAAGAACGAAACGGGGACGGTGACTCTCGGGAGGCTCCTACATACCGCGCTTGGAATTCTCTCGCCCGCGCTACTTGCTCCGACCTACTGTGTGGTGGTGAAATTATTGTTATCACCGGCGGTAAATGTGGAATAATATTACGTGAAACTAAATGAGACGGAACGATTCGCCAAATCCCGGAAATCCGAGGCGGATATTCCGGATAATCGATGTTATTGCGTCGATTTGATCAATTGTCAGCTACGCGCCTGGCCATCTCGAGTTTTGTCCCACAAGAATTTTCTCATGGAACAAAACTTGTCCGCAAGAGCGGCCGATTTATATCGGTCCAACATAACGTTTCAGGAAAATCTCCCTACGCGCAGAGACATTTGTCATAAAATTTCTGATAGCAGAGATATTTTTTTTATTTCAAAGTATCGTAAAATCTACGAATCGGACTGTAAAATCAACGGAGCGAAGCTGGTGTTTGTAGGATACCGATCGAGTCGATCCACGATGCGTGTGTCTCACCGTCGCACTTCGAACCGATCCGTTGCCATTAAACGTCATCTGCCTGCCTCATTCTGGATTATCGGTGTTATTGAGTCGATTTGATCAATCGTTAGCCAAGCGGCTGACCATCTCGAGATTTATTCCAGTAGAACTTTCTTGTAGAACAAAACTTATCTGCAAGAGCGGCCGATTTATATCGGTCCGACATAAACCTTCAGTAAAGTTTCGTCTCGCGGAGGAACATTTTTAATAAAATTTCAAAGCTTCGTAAAATCTCCGAATCGGACTGTAAAATCAACGAAGCAAAGCCGAAGTTTGTAGCATACCGACAGCATCGATCCACGATGTGTGTCTCTGATCCGTTACCACAAAACGGTCGCTGCCTCATCACAGAGGGACATGTTTTAATAAAATTCCTATTCGCAGAGGGACATTTAAAAAAAATTTCTATTCGCAGAGGAACATTAAAAAAAATGTCTATTCCCAGAGGGACATTTTTTATAAAATTTTGGTTTGCCGAGGGCAATTTTTAAAAAATAACATTTCTATTTGCAGAGGAATATTTTTTACAAAATTGTCGTTCGCGGAGGGATATTTTTTAAAGAATTACAAAGCATCGTAGAATCTCCGAATCGGACTGTATAATCAAGGGAGCAGAACCGACGGAGTCGAGTTACGATGTGTGTGTCTCAGCACCGCACTCCGAGCCGAAGCGCGCCGTTACCACTATGCGGCCGCAACCTCATCTGCCTCGCCCTCCTTACGGCCTTCGGCCTCTTTCCGTTTCTCGTCCTCCGCCTCCTCCAGGTAATGCATACTAGGTACATCGCCTAAAGTTTACTTCAATGAATTAATTATAAAGTGCGCCCGACATCCCTTGCCCGCTCGGCGCAGCCACGCCATTTACCATGAATATGAACTACGTCCTTTTGCACTCGCTTCCTCGCTCTCGCGTTTATCTTCTATCGTCCTCTCGACACCACGCAGTATTTTCCGTGCTGCGCTGAACGCTTCACTTTTCGCGCGATGCTCACGAGAGCACGAGGTAATATCGGTAATTTTGTTCGTAAAGCTTCTCTCTTGAGTTAGCTGCTTCCCTTCCCACCGCATCGTCTACTATTTCTAACACGGGCGAAAGCACGAAAAGCTCCAACTCGCGGTGTTCATCGCGCGCCGGCTGCTCATCTGTCCCGACTCGCTCTGATACCGTATTCGCTTTAACTTGCAACATCCACCAGCCGGCGGGAATTATCGGAGTGATATTCTATATGTGTATAGTCTGGTAACGAGTAATCTATCATAAAATATCGGCAGGATTTTCTATAGTTTCGTCGCAGAAGAGTCCATGCAACGACCTTCTCGTAATGAACAAACAAACAAATAAATTAATTGATTAATTAATCAATAAAATCTCAATTTTATGCACGAAAAGTAGTATTTTCTGGGTTTAGATGGAAAATATTGGGATGGCAGTAAAATAATTGTTATACTCGTGATCGGAGGGAAAAAAACGTGGGATATAGCCTGGAAACAAAAAAACCAATAAACAAGTATTTTTTACTTTTCGAGCCACTTTTGGAAAAACGTCGATTTTCGTGATTTTCAAAGGACGATATCTTGGCTCCCAATGGAGCTAGGAAAAATCCGCGCTGCCCGTCGTGTTATACGGAAAAAACTACACAAGATAGGGTCCTCCCCGAACTTTTGGAAGCATTTTATCGTGCCGTTTGAGGACGTTGAAAAACGCAAAAAATGGACACGAAAGGCCTTGGCATTTTTTGACGAAACTTTTTTTTTTCAATGAACTGCCACGTATTTCGGCGTGTTTTTTCCGAGTGAGACATTGAAGGTCTGAATGCTCAGCAAATGCTCAACGCGGCATAATAGTTTGCGTGGAGAGCAATCGGAGGCTGTCTCGTAGGTAAACGTCGGTAGAGCAGGTGAACAGGAAGGCTCGTGGCTGGGTCTTCAATTAGTTTGAAATCTTTGGTAATTATATTTTGCGAAACGTGCCGTCATGCGAGTCGGAGGATTGGCAAGAGAAATGTGCAACTGTTATACGTATACGGGCTCCGCAACCACGACGGGCTGTACCGTTGGCATGTTATACATTCTGGGTATTTAAGCATTTCGAGTAATTAACCGAGCTACGAAAACGCCGGGGCGTTTCGTAGACGGTTTCCTGGGCATGGCACGACCGCTACCTGCGCCAGCTCCCGATATGTCTCCGATTGTTATTCACACCGGTTGCAAACTGCTGACCCAACTCTTGCCCCATTCCAAACTTTGCTCGGCGCATTGTACTGCGATGTGTCGTGTGCGGCTTCCCAGAACATTCCTAATCACTTCCGATTTATAACAGAATAATTGCTAAAAGAAGAGAATCCAAATGACTTGCTTCTTCACTGTTTTCATCTGTGACGAAGCTTCCTTATCGCATGAAAAATAAATAATATGCAAAATATGTATTCCGTATATAAATTATATACATTTTATGTATGCGAATGTTTTTTTTTCCGAACATTTCTGCTATCTCCAATTTTCACCGAAAATTGTCCGCTATAAAAAAATAATTTTCCACGAAGTGATTACAAGCCAACGGGTCGTAAAATCTAATAGCACAAACGACCCTCCCGTCGTCTGTTTCCGGGACGAACTTCAGTTACACTATCATCCCTCGCTCCGAATCTACCCAGGCGTATATACACTAGGAAGTATCGATTTTCGATGCCGTAATGAAATTTGTTTTCTACGATTTCCCTTCCATTCTACTTTCATCTACAGAGACCTTTTGCCAATACCACGGATTTAAATGTGATATACGAAAGTTGACCTTTTGATGGAGCCCTTTTCCATCGAATCCAGTATTTGCTGATTTTATTATCCGTTCCGGAATATCCTTTTCTATTTTCCATCTCTGCGTTAGTTTTCGTTCCGATAGAAATTCTCGCCAATTGCCGTCCCTCTTTGCAATAAGAGCCCATGATTCCAGCTCCAAAGGTTAGAATGAAATTTAAGTTCAGCACCGTATCAGCTCACTTTCATCGCCTATATAATTCATACTGGCGGTTATTATGTGGCTCGCGCGTTTCGCGCGCTCGCACTATCTATGTGAATGTTTCTGAGTGTCCGTGAGTAGCCGCGAGTACCCGCCAGTATCCACGAGCACCCGCGAGTATCCGTGAGTATCCGCGAGTATCCGTGAGTATCCATGACTATCCGTGAGTATCCGTGACTATCCGTGAGTATCAGTGACTATCCGTGAGTATCAGTGACTATCCGTGAGTATCAGTGACTATCCGTGACTATCCGTGAGTATCAGTGACTATCAGTGACTATCCGTGAGTATCAGTGACTATCCGTGAGTATCAGTGACTATCCGTGAGTATCAGTGACTATCCGTGAGTATCAGTGACTATCCGTGAATATTCATGTGAATCCTTGAGTGTCCGTGAGTGTCCGTGAGTATTCATGTGAATCCTTGAGTGTACGTGAGTGTCCGTGAGTATTCATGTGAATCCTTGAGTGTCCGTGAGTGTCCGTGAGTATTCATGTGAATCCCTGAGTGTCCGTGAGTATCCGGGAGTATCTGTGAGTATCCGCGAGTATCCCTGTGAGTCTGTCAGTATCACGAATATCCGTGAGTATCTGTGAGCATCTGGCTGAGTAACTGGGTGACTATCTGTGAGCATCGGTCTGAGTAACTGTGTGACTATCTGTGAGCATCGGCGTGAGTAACTGTGTGAGTATCCGTAGGTATCGGTGTGAGTATCCAATCGACACGAGCTTTATTATTATGTAGAAGAGATGTAGATTCTATTCGTAGCATTCAGTTTCCGGGAAGGTGAGTATACGAGGGGTACAAGTGAAAGTGTAGTACAGCGTGAGTTTTATCATGAATGTTTATCAAGAAGCACGATAGTTGTATCACTGACACCCGCCCAGGGTAAGTATTTATTCCCGAATTCACAATCCCAAAAGAGTAGTTGAAAGTACTCTCGGAGGCTACGCTGCCACGTTCCTCTGTGGCATGCCATCAGCAGCATACCCGGTGCTGGTGCCGCCGTTGTTGCGCCCTGGGAGCTTTCCGGCAGCCACGGTGCTTCCACCTCTCACGAGGTTATTAAATCCTTTATTACCAACTTCACTAATCCCGAGGCTCTCGACGGCCGTTGCATCTCGACCTTCCTCGCACATCCTCTCGGAGTCGTGAACTTTGCCACATTTTTTTCCTCGTTGTTTTTGTCGCAATATACTTTAGCGTCAGTGGGAAAAGCTTCCAGAGATAAAATGAAAGGCAGTTTCCACGACTTTCCGCGCGCATATCGCGCACGCGAGAGTCGGAGTGGTTCTGCGTGAGGAGAAAACATTTTTCCCAATTTATTAAATTATTTGTAACTGCGCGCTATAAAAGCATCGGTCATTCTATGAGCCAAATGGCTCGGAGGTCGTTGGAGAACGGGTGCGATAAATGGATAATGGTGCAAAGAGTGCAATAAATAGACATTTTTCCCCCATTTTATTAAATTATTTGTAACTGTGCGCTATAAAAACATCGTTCACGGTACAAACCAAATTGCTCGGAGCCTCGTTGGAGAAAGGGTGCGATAAATGGATGAGGCTGCAAATAGAGCAATAAACAGACATTTTTTTCCAATTTATTAAATTATTTGTAACTGTGCGCTATAAAAATATCGGTCACGGTACAAGCCAAATTGCTTGTAGCTCGTTGGAGAAACGTTACAATAAATCGACATTTTTTCCCAATTAATTACATTATTTGTACCTGGGCGCTATAAAAACATCGATGACGGTTTATAAACGGATATGGGTGCGAAAAGCGCAATAAATAGACATTCTTTCCCAATTTACAAAATTAATTAATGTAACTAAACGGTTACGGATAGTTTACAAAATTATCCGCAACTGCGGGCTATAAAAACACGGTTCACGGTATAAGCCAAATTGCTCGGAGCTCGTTTGAGGAAGGTTACAATAAATGGACAAGGAATTTCAAAATCGTATCTACATAAGTGTTGTTATTGCGGAAGCCACTATGCCAAGAGTGTGCGCAGATAAATAATGCACAATAGCGGATACAATCCCATGGGAAATGGTAAACGACGTTGATACATCCGATAGAGAAACCCTTTCGTGTGGTTCAGTGCTAAATCTCGGTGGACCGTCGCAATGGGATACTGTAGTGTACATCGAAGGTAGTACAGTACCGTTGAGAGTGCCGGGCTCGGTGTGCATAGTGGAACATAGCGGGAAGCCCCGCATCGGGGCGTACACCCCGTCGAAGTTATACCACTCGTGCCGAAACTGCCTGCCAGACTCACGGTAATTTACATACAAACCATATTTCACTCGATGCGGTACAGCGGCGGCGGGCAGGCGTCGCGCATCATTCGGCAATGTTTTAATACACACGAAGAGCCGCGTTTCCATCGTGCGCTGGCAGCGATAGGTCGGTTTGACGTGCGGTAACGAGTACGGGCTGCATACAAAGTAGGCACGAGCAGAGCCGGTGGTTCTTGCATGAAATGAACATATACATGCACTGTCTTCATTCGTACCGGTGTAGCCGTTACGCCAAGACAAAGCGTTGGGAGGGGAGGACGGGGCACGAAAATAAATTTGCTTTAGCTAGGGGGAGGGATACGCAATCGACGGAGATCTTGATTTCGCCTCGTCGCATCATCCGCTGATGAGTTTCGCGAGGAATACCTGAATTGGCGGTACCCCGTTCCTGCAGAACCCAATTCGCTGGATTGTCGACTCACTATGGTAATCTTATAAGTGCGAGATTCTCTGGGATGAAATTCTCCGCGGCCAGATTCGTCAATTGCACGATTCATCAATTATGGACCAACTCGCCAAAGCCGAACTCACCATGGTTCAACTCCGGGGCAAAGACTCACAATGGATGAATTCACCAAAGAGGCGACGCACGACGAGCCAACCCACTAACGAGGCGACTCACGTTGGGCCAGCTCATCACAGATCCGAGTGATCATAGTCCAACTCATCAAAGATCCGATTCATCAAAGATCAGATTCATCATGGTCCAACTGACCAAAGATCCGACTCATCATGGTCCAACTGATCAAAGATCCGACACATCATGGTCCAATTCATCAAAGATCCGACTCATCATGGTCCAACTCATTAAAGATCCGACTCATCATGGTCCAACTCATTAAAGATCCGACTCATCATGGTCCAACTTACAAAAGAGACGATTCATGATTGGCCAATTCGCCAAAAAAAAAAAACAACTCCCGATGGTCCAACTCAGTAAAGAGACGACTTTGCGATGGGCAAACTTATCTAACTGACCACTCACGATTGTTCAACAAACCAAGGCTCTATTGACCAACGATCGACAACGGGGCATTCTGCTCACAATCATGTTTGGGTCAACTGACCAGGCGCTTGACCAGGCTTTGTACACCACCGACCGTATACTAAGCCTAACATCATTTCATCCCCTATCGCACAAATTTGACATTTCCTCCACTCCAATAGAACATTATAACATTGCACGAATGCTGAACCAATTGTGTCACTCAACGTGCAGTGGCATGAAATTTTCGCGATATATGCACCTATCGAGCTTCCACGTAACTGGTGTTTAATGTTCGTCGTTCCGGAGACATTCATGAGACGCGCGAGAGGCGAAGCAGCTTTCTCTCACCTTCCCGTGCATCCGCGTATCCGATAAGAAGCTATCGGCCCGACGAGCGGAAAATCCGCAGAAAACATAGCTGCCTACCTCAGCACCAGACGCAAAGAGCGAAACACGCAGAACCGACACTTCTTTCGAGGATTTACGTCAGGTTATATATTCCGAGTGAGTAGAGTGCCCCACCGGGCGGCGGGCTTCCGGTTCAGCAACTTCCCTCTTGAACTAGTCTGCAGACTCGCGGCTCCGGAAACCCGGAAGGGAGACGAGGAATTTGCTTTCCCGCTTTATCCTTCCGCGCCGAGACCGTTGCCAGACGTGAAACTGAATCATACCAACCGACATCATTGTTCTCAGTGACGTATATTACTCGCTCTCGGCGAGATCGCTGGCTCTTCTATGCATCTCTCGTGTCACGCGAAACTATCCCATACTTTCCGACGTACTCCAGCTCTCGCGTGCAACCCGAACTGCATTGCCCGACAGACGTAGCGGTAAAGCGGCGTTTATACTTACAACAGTGCTCACACTCAAGTGCGCAAGATATCTCAACGTTCCTGCATCAAGACGCCGAGACTTGAGTGACGATTTACTTTAATTACCATAATTACGTATTTAAAAAACAATTTGATTGGGATAATTTTAAGTTCCGACTTGTCACTGTAATACCCGTGAAATTTTAACGATTACCGAATATCCGTCTGAAGCATAAAAACCGCATCAAGAGGCATGATTTATCGAATTCATTCGAGCTAACTTCATTAATAACTTTTATTAAAATTACGTTCTTGAGAATTTACTTTTAATGTAATTCCGATAATTTGAACTTCGAAAGGCATTCATGCAAGCAATGAAGTATTAAATAACTGATAAATTACAGCTTAACACACTGAAATACAGGTGACATTTTAATGAATACTCGTAACATCGAAATACCCGTTGAGATTCCAAAGACCGCATCCAACCGAAAATATCTGTCGAGAGGGCGAAGACCGCATCGCGACACATTACCATTTATCGGGTTTTTCTGGAGCTCCCTCGATTAATTATTTCAAATAAAATTACGTTCTTGCAAATTAACATTTAAAAAGAAAATGTATTTCGCATAATTTCAACTCAGAAAGGCATTCATGCAAGCAATAACCTACTCGATAGTTGATTAATTATTGCTTGCCACTAAAATACCGGTGAAATTTTAATGAATACTCATATAACCTAAATGTATCCGGCGAGAGAGCAAAAACCGCATCGAGACACATTATGATTTATCGAATTCTCGCCGAAGCCCTCTCGATTAAAATGACAATGGCAATGGAGTTTCAGCGTTAATGCTGCGGCACGATTCGGACGCGAGCGATCATTATAACAGTAGGTGTTCGCCCCAATCCCGTTTGCTCTGTCGGTACAGCCGTAATGGTGGATATGTTGAGAAGCGCGAGTAGGCTTTTCAATAAAGCGCATTTGCCGTTCCAACATGGAGAAACGCGCGAAAGCCGCAAATTCGGGAGTGGATGCAAGAGAGCACTTGAGCTCGGGTGGTTGTGAACGTACGCTCTCCGCGTACAAATCCATCCACTTGTTAAACTATTACGCGGTTCAGCGCCGAGGGAAAATAAACGGAGATTTCGAAACTGGTATCTATCATAGCCGATAGATGTTTTTGAATTCTCCGCAAATGAAACGGTCATACCCGGCCGGTAGATTAACAACATCGAATCGTGGTCCAAAGCGCACAGAAATACGGAGGAGCGAGGACATAAACCAAAATCGGGGCCCGAGAATCGCCCAAAACCATCGTTTGCGGTATAGGTTATTCCAGCCATCCAATTGACCGTGAAAATGTAAAACACAAGATTTATGGACGGTAGATACGATCAACGGGAAAACAGGGAATTATCGTCGAGCTTAACTCGGGAACGATTCGCAATTGCAGCAACATAAACGATGTTTACCTACGGGATTGCGAATTTAATGAGATGGTATAAAAGTGGTGAATACGGCCGAAGCGGTAGAGTGGACCAGTGCATGTTGCCACAAATGCAGATTAAAAACAAAACTAAAACTTTGTTGACTTTCTTGCACCAAAATTCTAATCACTCGCATATGCTATATTCTCGAGATTTCGACTTTCATAGCATATGGGACTGAAATTCCAAAATTCGAAATCACTCCCATCTTATACAATTTGGAAAAATGTAAATTTGTTTGTTTGTTCGCTGGTTTGGATGTTTGCTCCTCTCTCCCAGCTGAGCACCTTTTTCGGTGAAGCTGACCACTCCTTTTTAATAAAGCTTAGAGGGTTCTAATTGTAGCGGAGATGAAAGCACAAATGGCATGGTAGAACTCTTCACCTCGCCAATTCCCAGAAACTGCAAAACAGCTGCGAAGAAACCTTCATTCAATTCTCAGTGTCCGAAGCCACACCTCGACATTTGCAGGTAATATTCGTTGTTAGGCAACCACTATGGTTCAAATTTCCAGGCATGCGAAAAAGCAGCCAAGATGGACCATCGCGCGACGTTCGTGAAAAGCAGGATTCACTTCCGGTAATAGAAGATACCGACCAAACCTTTTAGTGTCTCATATTCACCACTTTTACCTTACATGCAGCACGAACGGCATGGTAGTTACTACTCACGGTAGAACGGAATGGTAGTTACTATTCACCTCGCCAGCTCCGGAGGACGAAGCACAGGCCTTAACTGTAATGCGGTAAAAACGAAAAATCGATCTCTCAGTTTGTAACTCGTGTTCTGGGTCATCCTCTGCCAACTTGATAGTTCGCCGTCTCCGGCCTCCACGTCTCGATCGTTCCGCTTTTCGGATCGCCCCTGCCACTGTCAAAAGCTGTCGGAGCTTCCTCGGAGCAACCGAGCGTCGTAGACGTTCTACTCGCTCAGGTCGGCCGAATCTACCTATCTGCTTTTCCAATATTCGCTTTGCACCAAACAGCGTACCAGGATCATGATGTTGAGCACCTCACCAGGCTCCACAGCAGGAGATACCAACCCAAACTCCAGTGGCCCATATTCCCACTTTCACCTTACAGACTTGTTATTCACCTCGCCAATTCCCAGAAACTGCAAAACAGCTCCTGAGGACGAAGCACAGGCCTTAATTGTCATGCGGTAAAAACGGAAAATCGATCTCAGTTTGTTACTCGTGTTCTGGGCCAACTTAGTAGCTCCGCGCCTCGATCGCTCCGCTTTTGGAATCGCCTCTGCCAAAAGCCGACGGAGCTTCCTCGGAGCAACCGAGCGTCGGAGACGTTCTACTCGCCAGGTCGTCCGGATCTACGGCTATCTGCTTTTCCAATATTCGCTTTGCACCGCACCGCGTACCAGGGTCATGATGTTGGGCACCTCACCAGGCTCCAGAGTACACTACAAGCCACGGTAATACGCTAAGCCGACAATTACCGTAGATCGTAGATAGCGCTATACCTGTACGAGGGGGAGGCCGGTGCGTGCTGTCTGAGTAGTACAAACGTACGTAATGGCGTACACATAGTCGGTATACGTTGCTTGTCGCGCCAGCGAAATAGCAGGTTGTCTGCTGATTTATGTTACGAATTATAGTACGACATATATAGTACGTACATTGTATTATATATTCCCGGTGGATAGTTCGTGCATGCAGCCGGCCTCGTGGAAACACGGCTCGGTGCAACGATCGCACGCGAATAACTTCGGTTCGCTGCAGCGTTAAATTAATTTTAATTGTTCGTTAATTAGTTCGGCGGAACTATGCGGCCTGGGGAGGCGGCGGTGATCCGAAAAGCGAGGGGATCGAGGCGCGGAGGGTGGCGAAGGAAAGCGACGAAGGAGCGATGGAGTTGGCCGAGAATGATCCGAAACACGCATGGAAAACTGAGACATTAATTTTCCGTTTCGACTGCATTACGGCGTGGCTCCTCGTGACTCCTATTCGCGAGTCTTTCCGTGTTTCCGGGAATGCTCAGCAATACGGTAACGGGCTTTGATAAGAGAGAGGGTTCGTCGACGACTTATCTCTTCCACGTCGTCGCCTTTCTTTCGGTTCATCGAGACAACATTCAAGATTTTTGTAAATATTAAGAAACTTGGAAAATAATGTGGGGAATTATCTTAGACCCTGCTGGGCCGGTATTGGGCATTGAGATAAAGAAATCTGGAAAAAATTGTGGACCTTGTTGGGCGGGTGTTGGGCATTGGGAGAAAAAAATCTGAAAAAATTGTGAGCCTTGTTGGACACGTATTGGGTATAGGGAAAGAAAAATCCGAAACAAATGGTGGGCCCTGCTGGGCCAACCGGGCTATGACTGCATTACGGCACGGCCCCTCATGTCTTCCCGTGTTTCCGGGAATGCTCAACAATACGACAACGGCCTTTGATAACGGCGAGTGTCCGTCGTCGACTTATCTCTTCCACGTCGTCGCCTTTCTTTCGGCTCATCGGGACAGAGTTCAAGATCAGGCGATATGTCTGAGCTTTTTGTAAATATCAAGAAACGAATTTTTTAAAAATCAGGAAAAGAATGCTGCGCTAGGTTTGAGCCCGAGGCTTCCGACCGCCAGTTGACTGCGCCCAGTGAGTCGAGGGGCAAAAATATCTGAATGGGACATCCACCCGCATCGGCAAACACGTGAAAAAAATAAAATAAGTTCGTCGCCGTTATATCCGCGAACCACCCAACCGTCCACTTTCCATTGATCGGAGAGTGCATCGAGATCGCTGCATGAGACGAGAGTGATAGCAGTCCATTTCCGTCATCGAATCGGACCGATACGAGGCAGCTGGAGAACCAGCTGCGGCGGAACCACCAGGAGATGCCCTCGTATTTACCTGATTCCTGTACCAACTATTTACGTATGGAACACTTGGAGTGGGTAACCGGATGGTCGCTTGGTCCGTATCCTCACTGTACAGCTCGGGGTATTTGCGTATCGATGCTGCCGCTACTCGGTACGCCACGGTCGCATCGTTACGCGATTAAATATTCATGAGTGAAGCACGGCATCGAAATGCTGCGATGGGGGAGCTCTATATCAAGAAACACGGTGGCGTCTCGACGCCGAGTACATATAAAAAAAAGTAAATGACTTTATAAAAAGTTGAGAAAAAAAGCTATTAAGTAACTGAATCCAAAACTAATCAAACCATGGATTATATACAGCAATAATAATCAACTTATCTTATATGTATTTTGGAAAACTGTGGATTTGTTGGTGGGTTTGGATGTTTGTCCCCTCCCCCCTGTTAAACCACCCTTTCGACGGAGTTGACGAACCCACCCTTACATCCGGTTTTCGTAGCATATGGAATGGAGTTAACATTTCGGAATATGGAATGGATTTCCACATATGCCATGAACCATCTGATACATGCGAGCGCACGAGCCAACATGACCGCTGGTACAATATATACATGGAATAATCAACAATGGTCAATGCCGCTAATCTATAATTGTAATAATGCTTTCATGATTTGCATTCTCAAAATTTTCGAACATTACACGAGGCCCCGAAAAGGCCCCAGCCCAATTTCTTGGAAGGTCAATTAGGCTGGTCAATTCACTCCCAGTCGTGGCGGAACCTGAAAAAAGACACCGCTGGTGACGACAATTATATCTGCACATAGAGATAAATTGCGAAATATTCCATCGCGATATTGGGGTGGAAATCGATCGAACATCGACCGCTGATTGATTTCAAGCAATTTAAATGGTTCCCTTGCCGAACTCGCGATATAAATTCCCGGTGACGGAACGTGGAAACATGAGAAATTCGGAGGAGGAGAAGCACCAATTGACGTACCGGATGCGTGGATTCTGTTCCGGGATCAGCAGGGAGGCAGATTCGAATAGATCGTGAAATAATGAAATCGGAAGAAAAGCATGGATACCGCGAAGTAGTTGACGGGTCTGGGGGTGAGGAAGTGCGGACAGCCGGCTCACCTGTATCCGACGACGTGATGTATGTGTTTTAATTCCGCGGCGAGAAGCCGTCCCTTATTTATTGGCTTTCGTCGCAGGTTATTGCGACGCGATTCGACAGTCCGCGCGAGGGTTGCGGGTTACCGCGAGAACGTTTTTCCCCCCGCTTTCAGCGCCGACAGTCAACCGAGCCGTCGAGCTATGAACAAATCCGCGAAATTCGTCGCACGTTTCATAGATTGGTTCAATTCGCGCATTTCCCGAGTTGAAGGTTCAACATAATTTTTTACACTCCGAAGAGTCGAACCAAATGTAAAATTTGGACTGACTGCTTAGAGTAAAATAGTGCACGGTTCACAGTTTATCATCAAGTTGAAAGATTTTTATATTTAATTTTTGAAAATAGTTGTTGAAACGAAGATTCACGAGCGGAGGAAAATGTTAAAGAAACGATCTCTGATTTTCAGAATTTTCCATTGGAATAAATCCTGCTCACGGTCGCAAGAAGTGAGGAGCAATTTCCGCAGGAAGTTTTAGTAGATCGTTCTTCATTCCCGACCTATCTCGGAAAAATCCAAAAGGAACGATAAAACTTCGCGGTACTTAACTGGAAACTCGAGAATGTTTTTTCCCCGCTTCAGCCCGACACTCGAGCGCCCCGCTGAGCTTGGCTCAGCGGCTCGCTTTCATTGATCGCTTCAACATAATTGTTTACGACACTTCGAAGCATCGAACCAAACGCAAAAGCCGGCGACTGCATACAGTACAATAGTGCGTGGTTCACAGTTTATCATGAAGCTGAACGTTTCCCATATTAAATTCTTTATTTCATTATTCAAAAGAAGAAGATTCGTGAAGTGAGGAAATTCTCGAAGTACCGCTTATTTCTGAATTTCGCAATTTTTCACGGGAAGAAATCATGTTCTTGGTTACGAGAAATACGGAGCAGTTCGCGTGGGAAGTTTCAGTGGAACGTTCTTCCTTCCCGACCTATCGCGGAAAATCCAAAAGAAACGATAAAACTTCGCGGTACTTAACTGGAAACTTTTTTTTTATTCGCGGTCGAAGGCGCATGAAATCTTCGGAACGTTGATGTACCATCGCGCTCTCTGTTCGCAAGAAGAGGTATGCATAATTGAGTGAACCGGCAGGCAAAGTGGAAAAGTTTCGAAACGGGACGGAGGGGATTGTCACGTGGCGAACGTCTTTGTCCGATGTCGCGGCATCGATCTGAAGTTACCGATGTCGAAGAAGTGAGTCTGAGACGCGAAGCTTGAAATGCCGGCATGATCTTCACAATCGAAGTGGCCCTCGTCGTGCCGCGATTACTTCCGTTCTGGCGCGTCTGCCGCGTATGAACTCCTTTGGAGGACAATAATGCGCACAATGTTTACGGGAGCCGGAGTCTCGCGAAAGTTTCCGTATTATAGTGCAATATACCCGCTCTGTATAATATCTTCCCTCCCTTATTTTCCTTTTTCTTCATTTTCTTCTCCTCCGCCGCTCCCGGAATTAGCATAATAATATTCAAACGATATTTCAGACGGCAACGGCACCGTGAACGTAATTCAGTTAACCACTTAGGATTTAAGTGCTCTCCGATGCACAATATAATGAATTCTATTAGTATGTAATATTGCATTGTACAGGCGAAGGTTATTCTTTACCGTTCCGTCCCGCACTGCGCCGAGACAACATAAAGTAGTCGGAAATTTGTCCAAGAGAACACAGGACGTCGCCACTGTTACTTCGATATTGTGTAGAATTTCTCGATGTAGCCGGACAGATTTCTTGCGGAATTGGAACGAACTGCGACTCGTTCATCCGTGACTTTGTAGAATTTTCAAGCAAAGACAATTTTCATTCACCGAATGGTAACCATCTAATATCTGAGATATTATGAAATTTGGATTTTGTTTTTGTTCAAAAAATTATAAAAAACTTTTAAAAAAAATTTTTGTTTCATTCCCATTAATGACAGAAAATGCCCATAGCTTTCTCTGCGAGGAAGCGAAAATGGGTCAACGAATTTTCTTGTAGAGGGAGCTGTGCGCAAAATGGTAAAAAATTAGGAAGCCATGTGCGTGTGTGCTCTGCACCTCTCTTAACTGGTAAATTCCTGGCTTCCCGATTTTCCTTTGCACTAAGATATGCGAGAGAGTCGAGGCGGGCAGAGTCGATTCACAGATAGAGAAAGGTTTCCCGAGCCGACACCTAGCTTTTCAGGCATCGCCGTAGGCATCCCCGTGGGCTGTCGGGGCGCAGAAGACGGTGTGCGAAAGCTGCACGTGCGGATCTTCGATTCCTTCGGGGTTCTAACGAACACACGTATCCAGTCTGGGCAGTAGACGCGGAGGACGAGAGGCACCGATAGAGATTGCACAAAGGCGGTGCCGCCGGGCGAGAGATTTTATACCAGCATGAATAATGCACGAGGATCGGCAGTTCCGGATGACTTTGCAAACATATTTCTCAATGTAATGCATGTCTAAAGTTATAGATCCCCCTCCTCCCCCCTCCGAATCATCTTAAGGCTCCTTCTTCTTCGATTCTCCGAATATTCCTCTCGACCCGTGCCATTTATTTTCACGGAATTTAAACTTTGCATTTCGGTTACACCTCGTGACTTCGAATTTACCCAATTTTATTGATTATCGTTTATCCACGACTCATCGTATTCTTGAAATCGGTAAAGGAAGAGTCGGGTCGGTAACCGCCCCACCGATTGTGACTGACTTTCGAATAGATTATTAATCATTTATATCAACGAGAATATACGTTTCTGTCGATAAAAATTGTTTGCATTTTTTTCACTCTCGGAGTGAAATTGTTTGAATTTTTTTTCGCTGTCGGAGTGAAATAGCAATTGACGGCATGCTGAAGAGCGGTTCTCTCTTGATTAATGCCGCGATACGCATATCATTAATAAAATATTCCCGTTAACAATTGAAGATGGCAGAAACTGGGCCGTTTACCTTACGGCAATTTGGCTTAGCACATTTTTCCCCCTTTAACGGCACAAAGTCCATAGATTTCTCTACGAGGAAGGCGAAATGGATCAACGAACTTTCTAATAAATGCTATACGCAAAACGATAAACAATGACGAAGCCTCGACCGACGCCATTCATTTTTACTGATTTTACAGTTTTTAACTACACCGGTTTACACTTCGTAACTCGTCGAATATATTCAACTTGATTGATTATAGTTCATCCGCGAATTATTGTGTTTTTTACTCAGACGGTAATCATCCTATCGGTTATGATTAACGCTCTTACATATTGTTAATCATTTAGGATTGACCGACTTCGGTCGATGGCGTAATGACAATGTCTATATGAATGTAGTAATTACAGCATAGAGGGACGTACGCAGCTATGTGATGAAACTGCACGATATAGCCAATAAATGTACTTTTACTACTGTTACTAATAATGTATAACAACGAGAATATACGTTACATTCAATAAATGGAACGTACCGTGGCGTCGTGTGTTTGGCACGGTTTTTATGATGATCCCTCCTCCGGAGTTTGTCCGAAGTCCCTTGCGGTGTTTCGCTGCTCGAGAATTGAGAACTGTAGCGTGGCGGATCGTCCGGCCAGTGGCAACAGCTCTCTACTTCTGGGCCACGGTACTAGAAGCGTCTTGCAAGTACACTACGACGACATAAATCACGTTTCCATTCAGCAACGCGTGTACCTATATGGCAAATGCATTGCACGTGGCCGTTCCGTGCTGGATAGTTCGATCGTGGCCACAGCGTGATTTACGACTCGGCCACCTTACACCCGCGAATGACTTATAGAATGTTGCACCATACCTCCATTCGCGTTTTGTCGTTGCACACGGTTTCCGACGACGTATAACGGCGCATATTCCCGACCAAGAAAAATGAAATCCTCCGCCATCGCGATAACTCCCTGAGCTTATTGTAGAAAAAGGAGACAAAAAACACCTCGCAGCGCCGCAGGATTCTTTCTTCTTCGGGATATAAAAAAAAATTATTTATTTTTTTATTTCAGTTTTTTTTTTTTTATTATACCAGAAACCACCATCGGAAAAAGTATTGAAAAACTTGTTACGTTTATGATGATGAAAGAAGCTGTGCTGGGGGCATTACGGCGTGCTTCGAGAAACAGGACGGAAGTAGCTAATATATGTTTGGAAGAAAAGTTGAGAGTTCGTGGTCGGGAGTGGCCGGAGGAACACAAGGAGGAACAAGGGATAACGGAATATCTTTTACGTGCGGGGGATTCCCGAGACTCGGGCTTGCACCGGGATTCAACGACTTTTGTCCATACGGTACCCTTCACGTACGTGACGTCTCTCCACGAATAGTGGAGTCGGAGCTCAAAGATGCATTTATCGCTGCAAACCCTCTCTTTTGTTCCGAAAAGTTGTTGATCGACGAGATCTGGAGAAATCTCTCAGAAACTGTTATGTTTCATGGATACTCCGGTTGGGCAAACAAATTACAGAAATTTGTGATAGTGGTGCGAGAAAGTGGATTTTAGAAGAAGGTTGGCTGCACGAGCCGGATCGAACGCTACAACGACACGAGACGAGACCGAATGTTGCTTGCGAGAAGTAATATTAGCGTCCAACAAGTAAACTTAGCGTGCGAGAAATTAAATTAGCGTGCGAGAAGTAAAATTAGCGTGCGAGAAGTAAAATTAGCGTGCAAGAAATAAATTATAGTAGACCTTGCTATAACGCGGCACTTTTTCCACCCGAAAAGTTGCACTTCTCATGCATGCCTTGCAAAACATAAATGAATAGAGTGAAAGTGGTGAAAATGGACCACAAAAAAAAATTAGCCTGTATCTCCTTCTAATCCACCGATTCATCTACACAAAATTTTAGATTGTCAAAAAATCTTCTCAATTTTACCGGGCTGGCCCGTATTCACAACTCGTACCCCAAATAAAAACAATACGAATCCTAGGAGCGCTGAGTACTTGGTATTCGCTTGGTATTCAGTCTGCCAATCTAGTATTCCGCAGAAGTTCAAAAAGAAACCAATTTCGAACCCCTCCGTTGAATCCACCGTTTGAAATTTTTAGATTCTGATGAATTCGGATTGCGAGGTCAGTGACCTCGAAGATCTGGAACGAGTGTTTCTTTCGCGTGCGTTTCCGGTCGGTGACCGGCGGTACGAAATCCTCGTGGCCTCTCGACCGCTTGAACTCTCGGAGGTCCAGTGTACGATAGAGGGAACAAGAGAGACCCGGCGAACGACGGAGAGAGGGCGAGGCGGGGACTGGCCAGCGTAATTCGAAGTACCTACCAGCTCTACGAGCAAGAGCGAGGGGGATCGTGTTAGGCCGCTGGTTACCGCGAATAATGGATGCGACGGTAACTCACGTTAATGAAGCGTACCGTTTACATCTGCCTAACAGCCCACCGGCCCGGTTCCTCTCCGTCCCACGCTATCCACAACCCTTTTCCCTTCTCGCTCGGACCATCGGACGACGAAGCGACGCACCACCACCGACGCCAGAAATGTCTCCGAAGCTTTCTCACCGCGTTCAATTCCATTCTCCGTTTCGGCTTCCGTCTGAGGGAGCTCGTAAGCTCGGCGAACTTCTGGAAGCTCCGTGCGGCGGTCTGTGCGACGGCCATCCAGCAGCGCTTCCACGGCATCGAAATAGGATTTGACTGGAGACTTATGCGGTCGCCGGCGGAGGGCAACCACGGTCACGGGAACGACAAAAGCCCTGCGGGGTTCGATTCAGCGAGGAGCGAGGTACCTCGATACTTTCTACCTGCTGCGGAAAAGCTCTCGCCCTCTCGTTCGGGCCACAGCCAGCCGTCGATTCTTCCGATCGATCGAATCCGTGACGCTAATTCTTATTCCCTCGCGTTCATTGACCTCTGTTTCTGTGGGCTCCGGGCGGGATTCGATGGTTTGCATTTTTTTGCATTTCGATTTTTCTTTCGCCCCCGCTTGGCGTTGAATATTCGACCGGGCGGTGGTAAAAAAAAAAGAAAAAAAATCGGTTGGCCGCGAAGCGACAGGCGATGCGAATTTTTACATCGGAAATCGTTGTTCCAGAACGAAACGGATGAGAAATACTTGGGCGTCGATGCCACTTCGACTATCCCACTCGTATTCCAAGTCGTACAAACCGCCGGCTCTTCAGTCAACGGGATACGAATTTCGACGAGATAAGAGAATCGATTTTCCGACTCGGCAACTAAGTGTCGTTATGGCGTATCTGCGGAAGGTCGTTTTCAACCTCGTTTCTATTCGACGAGTTCGCGAACTCGATATTCGTCTTGCCCTGTCGAACATCGTCCGACGATGTCGCCGAGCTCGATCACTCCTGCCGAGCAAGGAATGGGAGGTGGATTCCGACTGGCAGATTCTTACGCAGATCGAGCATGAGATTCTCGTGACGTCAGACCTTTGCGGGTAGTTTGGAAATGCTCTCGTAAAATGCAGTTTCGTTCGGTGTAATCTCCCATAAAAATATGCTCAACTAGTAGCTTGATCGCTATGTGAAATTTAAAAATAACTGTACCTTTAATTCCGGTCGAGAAAATCTTCGAGCGGAAGTGAAGTCATACCACAAATACGTCACTTCCGGTTTGAAAATTGAATTGTTCGACTGAAAGTGACGTCATACCGGAAATACCTCACTTCTGTTTTGCAAATCTCATTTCTCGACCGGAATTGACGTCTTTTCCAATTAATGTCAGAATTATTAATGAAATTATTGGCGTCGTATTTAGGGCGCGCTCGTGTCGTTTGTGCTTCGCAGTCTGGTCTCTCTCTCTTTAAGCCCCTCGGGGCGGCAGACGTCGCAGGGACCGACGAGCATGAAGGGCGCACAAAAGAAACTACCGTACCGTCTATATGTATACGGGTTCCATGCCGGCGACGCATGCTTCGCCATCCCCTTTTCCCTTGCCTTCCACGGCCGGCTCGTTTATTAGACTGGCGACCATTAATATCCGACAAAATAGTGCAGAGAGGTGTGCGGCCGACTGACAAAACATCATAAAACTCGGGCAATTTGTCCCACGCGCTTTCTCTTTCATTCCTGCGAAACGAGCCCCGGAGACGTATGTACACATGATGCATATGTCCGGAGCTGCGCAGTTGCGGTTTCAAAACGTTCAGGAAAGTCTACGCTGGCACACGCCCTGGTCTCGACATTTTTTTTACAGCACGTCTGTATTTATGCTCACCTTTATTGGAACGATACGACTATTCGGTGCCGTCTGTTTTTTACGATTTTAGTAATTCTGCATCACGGCCAACACAACAGAATTCTCTTGACCTAAAAAAAAACAAAAAAAAAATTATTCTGACGTGTTTTTCGAAACGTCAATGCCAGTTTCGATATCATGACTATACCATAAGCTGGAACGAGGTTAGCACGACTCGACAAGATGGATTTGGAACCGAACGTCAATGTGCTGTTGCCGAGTCTCCAAACGATGACTTTTCTGCGATCGGGCTTGACGCAGTTGTGCATATTGGCGATCGCTGGAGGCCAACTTCCGGATGTTCTGGAGGAGACCAATGAGTCTAGCACGATCGACGAGGAGAACACGGAGTTGGATGCGGGACCGGTTACCGAACAGATCATGGAGCCAAACATAACGATGAACAGACCGGGTGAGCCGGCTGAGAAAGGATCGGATGAGAGCACGGATGAAGATCCGGTTGATCCGAATTGGGACGCGAACCGTGCGATCAGGGATCTCGGCTATTTTCTCCGCGCTCACAAGTTTCAGGATTACGATCGTCGATATTATAAGGATATCGGGGAAGCCCCGAGGCGGCTCCACGAAGAATTTCCCAGGCCTCCACTCAGGTCCATGCACTGGGAAGTTCACAAACACTGCGACAGTGGATTTCACCGGTGCTTGAGGTATCTCGAGAGAATCGTCCGGATGGCGAGCCTGAGGCGCGAGGACGACACCGTCACGATTATGAAGGATCAGAAGTGGAACCTGGCGAACAATACCCGGCAAATCCTCGCTGCTCAACGGGACTGCCAGATGGCACAGAGACGGGACAATCTCACGGTAGCTCCGTTCGAGGGACCTATCGGTAATTGCCTGAGCACTCGTCGCACTCGTTTCTCTACTTATCTCGTCAAACGCCACGCTGTTCTACGAATCCTTGGAGCCATAGGATTTTTGCGCGAGGTCAGAGACGACGACGAGTAGGCAATTACGTCAGAAACGGCGATAAGACGGATGAAAATTAATCTTTGGTCATGAAAAAAGTTGCCGATTGTTATTAATGGGATGGTGGACGGTCCTGTTTTACCGACCGACATAGGCGATTTCTTAGATTCGACTTAGCACAGTTAATATGCTACGCATATGTTTTAAGTCCTACAGGAACGAAAATTAATCTTCAGGCATAAAAAAAGTTATCAATCGCTATTAGCTAGAAACAAACATATGAGAGATTCTCTAAAAAAAAACAAAAAAAATCTCATTCTTGGAAAAATAATTTTGGACCAAATTCGAACGATAAGAGCCATTCATGACCCGAGCTGTTCGATCCGTTGCAGAGAGATTTCAATGGCGAACATCGGCGAGTTATTTCATGTGTTGGTACACGATGCTGGGAACCCCGGAGCTCGCCGTATTCGGCGAAACGTGCGACAATCATGCAAACTGTCTTGACGTTTACGGAATGAACAACAAGGATCCCAGAGCGAACGACGACAAGCCTTTCGCCTGCGCCCTGTACAGTTTCTGTCCCGATCACTGCTGTCCCATGAAACACATCTGGTACATGAGGGACTGTTATCAGTCGCGCGATAACCCCTGCTACGAATCGAATCGACCCGGTTAGATCCGACTCTTCCCAAAAGTCGTCAATTTTTTTTTTTTTTTTTTTTCTAAAAAAATCACCTTAAATTTCAGCGAACCGAAAGTGCTCGTTGAACCGCGAGGAGAATCAGGATTTGCATTCGCTGATCGGCAATCAGATAAACGTCAGTTGCGAGTGTCGCGAGCGAGGTTACGAGTGGTCGTCGAGATTCGGCTTGTGCGTCGACGTCAACGAGTGCGCGCGTGGTTTGCACGATTGCGACTTGGACGCCGGTCAGATTTGCGCGAATCTTCCTGGCAGCTTCGACTGCGTCTGCGGTCTCGGTCTGGTGTACAGTTCCGGGAGCCGAAGCTGCGTTCCGAGTCCGGCTTTCGAGAAGGCACTTCGACCGGACGACGGCGGACCGGAGGAGTCGGAGGGAAAGGAGAAGAGCATATTCGCGTTGATCCTGAAAGCTCTAACTAGGTCGTCGACGGTGAGCGCCGGGCAGCTGCGACGCGACGCTTTTCCTCCATTTCCCTTTATTTTTCTCACGCTGTTTCTGCCCTCGCTATCATTGTCGTGACGACCCGGAGCGTTGCGCATTCGCTCGTGCGAACGCCTGAATTATTTTACAGCTCGTTCATTGTATTCGTCGTTGTTTACGGCTGAGCCGCGTAGGTTGCGCTTTTAATAAGGGAACAAATAAAAAAAATTCCCAGCCAGCGAAACGATAAACTTCGTTCCGAACGAGCGCTTACATCATCGCATCGGTTGGCGATAACAATGCTGTAAACAAAACAAAAAAGTCCCATTAAAAGTTCCCGAGGCTGCGAGAGAACACGCAAAACGACAAAAAAAAAGAGGAAAAAAAAATGTTGACGCTCCGGATCCGCAGCGCCAATTCCGAAATTTAATCTTCCTTCGAGGCGCGGCGAGCCTGCGCCGCTCGTTTCGCGATTCCGTCTGTTATTCCATCCTGCGAATGCGCTCCGTTTCTCTCGCGCTCGTTCTCGCCGGAACGGCCCCTTTCCCCTAACGATCGTTTTCCTCGCTCCGGGAAAAAACAATGGCACTCTACATACCAATTGCCGCATTTAGCATAATGGAGAGATAAGAAAAGCTGCCGCTACGCCTCTGCGCGTCTGGTGTATGTCGTTCGCAATGAGACGGGAACCCGGACGACGAGGCGAGACGAGGTTCTACGCGCGAAACGTCCTCTGAATTTCGAATCTGTTCGCCTGTGGAACCAACGGGATCTCTTCCCGTGATTAAGAATTAATTAAAAGTGAAAATTCAAATAAAAGAAGAAGTTCATTCAAACTCAAATTTAGCACCTTTTTTTTCAGCAACTGCAATAACTTCCGGTCTACGCTCGAGCGCGGCGAGCGTTTTGTTTGCCCGCCGGCAGACTAAACGATCTCCCGACTTGTCGGAGTTAATGAATGAAATGGCACTTTTTTGGCTCGAGGGAAATTGTTCATTCCCGTTGGCCAGATTTGGGAAACACAGATCTCTCAGGAGTTTCGATCGAGCAGTCGGTGTCCGGGAATGAAGTGGTTACCATTAAACGAGGTTCAAGGCGCGAAACGTCCTCTGAATTTGGAGTCTGCTCGCCTGGGGAATCCACGAGATCTGCTACCACGATTAAGAATTAATTAGAAGTGAAAATTCAAATTAAAAAAAGTTCATTCAATCGCATACTTGGCACGGTTTTTTTCAAATTACAAGAACTTTCACGCTTGAGGCGATGGTGAAGGACAGACAAAACGATCTTCCGACTTTTGGAGTCAATGAGTGAAATGGCACTTCTTTGGTCTATTCCCGTTAGCCGAATTTATGAAATAGAGACATCTCAGGAGTTTCGATCGAGCACTCGGTGTCCGAAGAAAGAAGTAGTTACCATTAGACGAAGGTGCGAAACGTCCTCTGAATTTGGAATTTGCTCACCTGCGGAATCAACCTGATCCACTTCTGCAATTAAGAATCAATGAGAAGCAAAAATTCAAATGAAATAAAAAGTTGATTAAAATGCAAATTTAGCGCGGATTTTTTATTTATTTTTTTTTAGAAATTATTGGAATTTCTCGTCCACGCCGAAGGGAGTGGGGAGCAAACGAAACGATCTCTTCTTGTCCCCTCTAGTCGGAGCTAATGAATGAAACGGCACTTTTTTGGCTCGGGGGAAACTATCTACTCCCGTTCGCCGGATTTGTGAACGGCAGACCGCTGGGGAGTTTCGATCGAGCGCGAGTCGGTGCCCGAGGTAAGAAGTGGTTACCATTAGGCGATTAGCCCGTGGGCACCCCGCCATAGAGCACAAGCGACTGGACCGACGGACAGACCGGGAGAGGGATTTCGCTCGAACGCCGTAGTCAATGATCATGTCTCTGCGCGAGTGGTTCGGCAACCGCGAGATCCTCCTCACGGGAGTGACGAGTGAATTGGGACGGGCGTTGTTGGAGAAAATACTTCGTACACTGCCGAACGTTAGAATCGTTGCGGTTCTGCGATCCCGCAACGGCCTCACCAAGGACGACAGGATCAAGCGCATCTTCGCATCTCCGGGGTATGTGAAAATGTAACACGAAAGATAAGATGGGATCGAAGATTTTCGTTTTGCAAGTCCGCGACACTGAGATCCATCTGGACAAGCCTACCAAACCACGCTTTATGAAGTTTTTACGTCGGGTAATATAATACAAATAGACAGATCGATATTTTGTTGGGTTCTGGGGTAAATTCTCTAAATACGATGCAATACAAAAAAAAAACCTGTAGTGAGTAGATATTTCCCTAACTAGCAAGTCGATCGTAGCCGTATCATATGTGATAAAATTTGCCTTAACTAAAACTTAAATATGGATCACTGATAAGTTTGGGCCGAAGATTGTAATTTTGAAAGTCCCCGTCATTGACATCCATCCAGGCAAGAATTCCAAACCACGTTTCATGCATTTTTTGCGCAGGGTAATTGTGGTGAATGTGGAACACTGATAAGCTTGGGCCTCCAACTATCGGAGGTAAATCCCACTACGATGAAAAAAAATTCAAATTAAAGTTGCAACACGTACCGCATGATTTATCAGATCGGGAAACAGTGCGAACGATGGAAATTGCGTATCGCCCGCGCGAACGGGAATCGTTAATATGATTTTCGGTCGTTTCGTGTTTGATTTTCCACTGAAAATTCGTCGTTTAGTCGTTGTCTGGTAGAATCTAAAAAAAAAACGAACCCGTTGGTCGAAGTACATTCGCGAAGTTGATACGTAGAGTAAAAGCGGTGAATATAACAATATAAACACAACAATAGTAATAGAGATCAATATGGACCACTCATAAGTTTGGCCCGGTATCTCCAACGCCCGGAGGTAAATCCCGCTCCGATGGAAAAAAAATTCAAATTAAAGTTGCAACACGTACCGCATGATTTATCAGATCGGAAAACAATGCGAACGATGGAAATTGCTTATCGCTCCGGCGGCCGAGAATCGTCGATATGATTTTCGGTCGTTTCGTGTTTGATTTGCAACCGAAATCTCGTCGTTTAGTTGTCCGATAGAATGTTAAAAAAAAAAAAAAAAAATTGCCCGTCAGTCGAGCGACGGGCGGGGGTAAAGGAGGGTTGTGTAACGAAGAATCGATGCAACAAGAAAACGAATGTACGGGCGGAGGGATGGAATTGAATCGGTTTCTATCACGTAATGCCCCCTCGTAACTTAGGGGATATCTAGACCACGCATATACCGTTTTTCCTTCCACGAGTCGGTTTGAATGAGGGCAACACACGAAGCGGAAAGCCGCGAGCGACGTGAGGGTGGGCGACGGGTTGCGGTGCGCACGATTTCTCCTATTTTTTTTTCTTTCATTTTTCATTTTTCATTTTAAAAGAGAAATTCATTTTTGCAATGCTGTTCTGCACCGGAAGCAATAACCTACGGAGGCGTGTGCGATCGGAGAAGCGGGACCCGTGTTGGCGCGCCCGGGTCCATTGTGAATTACTTGTAAGCCAGCGCAACGTCCTTCAACAATTGCATGCTCGCGACCGAATTAATTCCTCGCACGTGACGCAAGTAGTCACACACCTGGACATTAGTTTCGATACAGTTCAAACAATTGAACACGAGCATCTATTTCGGTCCGGAATAAGGCTATGAGTTATCGAACCGAACAAGAGCCGCCGGAAAGTCCAACAACCCGAGTAGAAATTTTCGAGCATTACACCTGGTAGGGTCCGATGTAACGCTCGAAAATGTCTACTCGGAAAACTCCCCTAATCACAGAGGTCGACTCTTGATTCTTTTCCGTCTCCTGCTCCAACACGCTTCTTGTAAGCGATTTGATGTGGGAGTTTGAGCCAGGCTACTCCACTACGGTCATATGTTTTCACGTGCAATTACACTAGTATCATGTATTCTATCCTTATCTTAAACAATTTCGCTTTCTGATTTGTCTGGTCTTCATCTGCTTCGATCCCGTGACCGATTTGATGTGGGAGTTTGAGCCAGGCTGCTCCACATATGCTCCAGTCATATGTTCTCACATGCAATTAGTCTAGTATCATGTCTTTCATTCTTAGGGTAAAAGTGGTGAAAATGGCCCACCTCGATTAACACGTAAATCAATGATATATGGACCGGGCCATATTCCCCACTTTTACCCTATCATCAACAATTTTACTTTTTGACTTCCCTCGACTCTATCTGCTTCTCTCTCAGCGAGCGAGTTGATGTGGAAGCTTGAGCCAGACACGCAATAACAGTCGTACCGATTTGCAGATACGAGAGACTACGTCAGAAGGATCCGAACGCGATCGGCAGAGTGCGGGCCTTGGAGGGCAATCTTCTGTACGAGGGACTTGGCCTGAGCAGGAAAGACACCGAATCCTTGAAGAAGGTCGAAGTAGTGCTCCACGCTGCGGGACCTCGTGACAACGTCCTCGACATTTGCCCCGATCTGCCAAGTCTGAAATCAATCGCCGTAGTCTGTTCGGTGTTCAGTCCGGATCGCCAACATGCGAAGTCGCTGCGCGGAGGATGCACCACCGGAATTCCTCTGGTTCTCATCAGGGTTCCGTTTCTGGGACCGGCGCATACGGAACCGATGCCGGGATTCGTCGAGGTCCTGAGGGGACCCACGGCGCTCATGGTTGGGGCAGGCTTCGCCCTCGGCAGATCGGATTTGCCGGCCGAAGTTCTGCCGGTCGACGTTGCCGCGAACGCCGTGATCGTCGCGGCATGGGAAAGGGGCATCGGGTACGTTGATCGACCGTGTCCGCAGGAGGATAACGACTCAGATTGGCCACCGTGCCCGAGTGAAAGTGAGCGCACTCGATGCATTTACCGGCTGGTTTACGAGCGCCCACGAAGACTGCGTTTCTGAACGGGTCATTGATCGGCTTATAGTACCAGCCATGCCATGCGCACACAGTAGGTATGCAACGAAATGTGCTGTCGGCGCTGCAACGTCTCTTGGACAAACACCGCTGGTTCTATGCAAGCAGTTCCGCACGTTAGGTCGACCCCTTCGTCAACCTGTTAACTTAACCGAGATTCCGTGAATTTTCGCTGGACGTGGATTGTACGTGGCGGTTTAAGCAAGTCGACACGATCAAACGGCCGATACCGTTCCGAATGTCTTCGGGATAAATGATCTGCACTTACCGCCAAGCAACGCAATCGGGACGGATAGAATCGGTCGTCTGTACGATGGAAAAGTAGCAGGAAGATCACGTCGATATCGAGCGTGGTCGGCGCTTGAGTAAAAGTGGTTAATGTCGACACCTTGATTGACACGTAAATCAATAGTTTGTGGACCGATTGACACGTAAATCAATGGTTTATGGACAGATTGACACGTAAATCAATGGTTTATGGACCGCTTGACACGTAAATCAATGTTGCGTGAAACTGTTAACACGTAAATCAATGGTTTATAATTCGATTAACACGTGAATCAATGGTACATTATTAACACGTAAATCAATGGTACATGAACCGATTAACACGTAAATCAATGGTACATGAACCGATTAACACGTAAATCAATGGTACATGAACCGATTAACACATAAATCAATGGTACATGAACCGATGAACACATAAATCAATGGTACATGAACCGATTAACACGTAAGTCAATGGTATATGAACCGATTAACACGTAAGTCAATGATACATGGATGGGGTCATCCTCATCACATCGATGTCCCGGCGTGGTCAGCGAAAACACATAAATTAATATTTTATAGACCCATTAAAACGTAAATCAATGGCACACGAACTGATTAATACGTAAATCAATTACGCATGCATCGGGCCACTCACCCCTCACATTTATCCTATTACATAACTTTTCACCGACGTTTCACTCCGAAGATAAATAGATTAAATGAACATCTGTTCTTTCTCAAGAGCTGTGACACAGCGATAAATATTTGCAACCGTTGCAACATTATCAGTAACGGCGAGTGTCTCGAGTGTCGAGTGTCTCGAATTGCCAAGTGAAAGCCGCAGAGAATGGCGAGGCCAGCCGCACGAGAAATCTCGCGAGCATTAATGATTCTCTTCAAGCGCAAGTAACGCGGAACCGACCACGTCGGCTGCAATTAAGGACGAATTGATAATATCTATTCTGAGCCCTATCGATTTGATTGCACTGTATTCGATCTATGTCGATGACTCCGATTCAAATGCCGCGATCGTATGTGTTTCTTATTTTCCTCCCGACGAAATTGTAGGGGGGTATCGGTATGCAACGGAGAACCGCGAGGAATTTTCCGGTCTCAATTCAACTCAACCACAGAGGTTGTAGAAATTCTCGATGCGAGGCAGCGATAGGAGCAGTTTTATTGGGCGACCGACCGAAAGCTTTGTTAACCGGTCTTAACGTAAGTCTCCCGGGGCTTTTCTCAGCCCGCACTATTTTCGCCTCACCGGACGGCCAATAAACCGATTGCATCTAACCCTCCCACCCCTCCTCCACCCTCCCCCGAATGGAACAATGCCTTTTATTTCCCCGACGTCTCGAGCTGTTTTTCTCTCTTATATTTTTCTTCCTTTCGTTGTTTTCCGGCGATAATCGAAGTTTACCTGAAAATAGAAAAAAATAGAAAATAATAATAATACATTTTGACCCGTCAGGTACACAGTGTGCAACATATAGCGTGGCATATTGTCGCGAAATTATTTTTCTACGTAGCACTCTCAGGTCTTGGAGAACGTAATTTCCGTCTCGGTTGTGATCGCATGCGAGGCTCGGTTGCGTATGTAGGTAACTTTAGTACCGTGGGATACACTTCAGCAGGGTCTCGCAGCTCGGAAGTTTCTTTTTTAATAATATATTTTTTGATCGATATGTACTTTTGAAGGGAAAAAAACGCACTGCGAATAAAAGTTGGATGTAAACTGTTAACTTTCTTTCCCAGGTCTCCATCCGACGAGCCAACGGTGTACGATGTGCCGGCCCTAGGTGCAACCTGGGGTGAACTCGTCGGGAAGGGCCGCCTCGCACGGGGCAAGTTCTCTTACCCGACATTCGCTGTCCGGGGAATCACGTCCAAGAGGTTTTTTAATCGGGTCGTCGTCTTCCTCTTCGAGTGGATTCCCTCGGCGCTAAGCGACACAATCCTTCGGACGTTCGAGGCAAAATCCAGGTAACGCATTAAAAACACTAAAAATTATTATCGAATATTAATCGTTTAAAAATTATTATTAATAATTGATAGAAATTATTATAATATATAAATGACATAATATCGAAATTATATAATTGATTTAAATTATATAAAGATATATTATCAATTACATATGTATATTTTTTATGTTACATAATTATTAAACAATTTTTAGCGTCTATCAGTGGGACTCGAATCGCACTAATACAACATTCGTGCGATTCGAGTCCCACACGCTCACCCACAAAACGGTTCAGACATAAATTCCACACACGGAGCTCTTTGCCTTATGCCAATAAATCGATCATTCATATTTTCCCACAGATGCATGCTGGAGCACAACAAAGTGCGAAAGGCTCTTCGATCGCTGGAGCCAATTGCATCGAGAACGTGGCCCGTTGACAGAAATCGAATTTACCGGCTACAGGAATATCTTACGCCCGAGGATAGAGAGACCTTTCCCGTATGTCCCGAAATCGACGTCGAGTCCTACGTACTGTGCGCATCGGCATCGGCCAGAAAGTATTGTGTCGACGAGGTCAATCTCAAAATCGTTAAATGTTTCTCTCGATTGTTTCTAGCCTGTATCCTCGCTTTAATCTCGTACATTATCTTCAGATTCTACCATCACTTTTACGATTAATTCCGAACTGGGTTTTATTTTTTCTTTAATTCTTACAATAAATGTTGCAAAGACATTTGTGGATCGGTAATCGACTTACCGATGCGGATATCGACGTCGATCTAGAAAAGTTAACGTCGTTTTAATCTCGTACATTGTCGTCATATTGTACCGTCGCTCTTAAACTTACATCCGAATGGTGTTTGATTTTTCATTTAATTTTTATAACAAATGGTGCAAACACATTTGTGGATCGTTAATCGAGTTACCGATCCAGATATCGGTGTCGGGCTTGGTTTTAATCTCGCACATTGTCATCAGATTATCGACTTTTAAACATACTTCTGAACGGTGGTTTATGTTTCAGTTAATATTTATAATAAACGCTGCAAACACATTTGTGGATCGTTAATCGAGTTAGCGATGCAGATATCGATGCAGGTCTTAGTTTTAATCTCGTACATTGTCATCAGATTATTCACTTTTAAACATACTTCCGAACGGTGTTTTATGTTTCATTTAATATTTATAATAAATGCTGCAAACACGTTTGTGGATCATTAATCGAGTTAGCGACGTGGATATCGATGTCGAGGGAGAAGAGTTGACTCGAGCATCGAACCCCGGAGCCAGGGAGGATCTTCGTCGACCTCGTAATTCCCGAGCGATCGACGAGACTGAGACAACGTTTTCTTAATTTATTATTTATATATTTTAATTTTTAAAGAGCATCAGCCGCTGAGCCTGTCTCCGGCACGTCGCTACGGTTTTCGCTGGTACCGCTTCTTTCCTCGCTACGTGCCTTTCGGTAGACCAGCGAGCGCAGCGGGTTCCGAACACCATCCCAGCGGCACCTCATCCCTCGATCCGGCTCCTTTCACCCACCCATTATAGTGGCGATACGTGTCCGCTGCGCATTCTAGCCGGAGAGTGCATGCTGTGTTTCGCACCGGTCGTTAACCAGGACCGCAAAGTCTGCAGTTTCTCTTTTAATCCTGCTACTGTTGCATCAAACAATCCCAGCGGCGTCGGGAAACGGTGGCACAGAGAATGTGCCGTTTTACCACCGCGAACAAGGTTTGAAATCCGCATCGTATTGTGGATACGGGCAGCGTTGGATCTTGTTTTTAAGGTACATGCGCTGGCCTTCATTAATGCGTGGTCAGTGCTACGTCCAGCCCAACTCGTGAGAGTGTAGTGGGGAGCCCAACACTATCGGCTTCTCATTTCGGGCAGCACGTTACGCCAGGAACGGAAATCTCACCTATTTACATAATAGTTGTATGGATTTATAAATCATGTTTACGATACTCGTAAACATGATTTAAACTAAATATTTTTAAATTGCCAATGAAGTATTTAATTACTTACATGGGTTTATTCTCTCACAATATTAACGAGTCGATAAGACGATTCAATTAGTTTCACATTATAGATTTATTGATTACGAATGAATAATAATATAATTTAATATTTGGTCGCGGTGAAATGATTTATAAATTATCAATGAAGCATTTAATTACTCACATGGGTTTATTCGCTCCCAATATTAATGAGTCGATAAGAGGATACAATTGGTTTTACATATAACACGCGTATAACTTAAATAATTATCCGTGGAATTAACGAAAAATGTTGTCATTGTTAATATATATTTTGCATACACTTTTTTCGTGCGGGCATATACAGGGTAAAACGGGTGAATATGGTCCATATCAAAGGTCGGCAAACACCCGGAGTACTTGAAGTACTGAGCAGTGGGTTGTTCTTGAGTACTGTTGAGTGCTGGCAGAACTGGATTTCCGAAGTTCCGCACGGACGCGGTACTTGATACTTCAGTATGTACTTCAAAGTCCGTATTGTATTTGCCCAGCTCTGGTCCACATGCATAATTGATTCGCTTGTTAATCGGGCTGGATCATATTCACCACATCCGCCCCCACACATATAGGTCACACATATGTATATAGGAGTTGGATGGAAACCAAAGTTTTCTACCTAACGCCACAGGAGAGATAGCGAAGCTGGGGGAATACCGGTGGGAGATAAACCAGGAGTAAGAAGAAGATGCACGGCAAACGAAGGGGTGGGTCGAACGGTCGGAGTGGAAAATTGGGTTCCGGCAAACAGTGCACTTGGTACGAAGGTCAACACCGAACTTCTCCCTTCGATCTCTCTTAGCTCGCACCGCGGAGGGGCCGACGGGGGGTGGAAAAGTGCGGGAACTCAGGGCGGAAGGGTGGAGGATGGAGTCGAACGACCGAAGGCACTACTGTTTCTAAGCTGGAACAACTCCGTCCAACTGTGCGCCGCAGTCGAACGAGCAACTGGCTGCAGCGGCACATCGCGCCGCTTCAAGGAAGGGAGTTATCATAACTCGATAGACATTCCACCCTTGAACTGGCATCCCCGCGACCACTGCTGCAGAATCGGCTCCACGGCCGACGGAGAAGCGGCGAAGGCGCGGGCTCATCTTTTATCGAAACGCAAGAGCAAGGAGCCGGGAGAGCCGGATAAAGCCGGGGGATTGCGATTCTCGGTGCCAAAATTATTTACCGTGGAAACGCAACTCCCAAAGTTTCATAACAGCTGCTGTTAAATTATGTCCGCGCAGTTTCCCGGAGTGCATCCCGGTCTACTCGGGCTGTGTTAGTGGAAGCGATCGAGATTTCTTTCTTGAATCGAAAGAACAGTGCTCTATGAAACCTGTATCGGTTCTGTTGGCAAACTGGTCTTGCATCGTTACTTTTGATTTTCGTTGTCTATTCGGGATTATCGTTCGACGCGCAAATGGACCACCGTTCGATTTTGTTGGTGTCTGAAAGGGTAGCTTGAGTTGTTGCTTTTACGCTCGGAGTAAATTTAAAACTGTAAATTTAATGTAGTGGGTCTTGAAATTTACTTACATTACTTACATTAATTGAACATTAAAATACAGGATACTTTGTTTTATTTGGAATCTTTTGACCGAAATTTACAACAATTTTCATGAAAACAAAAAATGTCACTGTAAAATTACACCGGACATGCGTTTGCAATTTCCGAAACAGTTTATGTAAAAAAAGCTTTCAACACCGTTCAGTAATTCCCAAACAAATTTTTTTCGCTTTGTAGCGCGGTACATCTAGCGGCGGGAAATTTAATAAAATTCGACACCCTCGGGAGACGAGCGTGGCACAGTTGTAAAACCAAAATAAATTTTTACAATGTGGACGAACGGAGTCTGGCGAATAAAAAAATAAATAAAAAAATGCCCTCGTTCCGACGGGATTCTTGGTTGCGCTGTTTTTTTGCCACATTCCTCGAAACTGGAGTGTGTAAATAAAATGAAAAGGAACTTTCCGCACCTACTCGGTTACGGAATCGAGCATTGCGTTCAGCTCCCTCCGGCGAATATAAAATTTCCCAGTACGTTCATTTGTATTTCGGTGAGATTTTTTTTTTTTCGTTCCTTTCCTGACGGCTGTTGTGCTTACGGCCGGGCTCTGCGAAATCCCTGGCGATCTCGCTTAATTAAGCGACGCGGGCAGCTCCGCCGCAGGGGAGGTCGTGCTGAGCAATGCAATGGGAACTGGGGTACTTTGGAAGCATGCAGACTCGCTTGGGAAAGGTCCTAGCGCGGCGGCGGGTGACGAGTATGGGTGGCGGTGGTGGTGGGCTTTATTCATTGCTTCTAGCAGCGATGGTAATGCCGGATCCTACGGGCATTTCAGGTAACATTGCACCTACAGCGTTGCTTTTCCCATAGTTGCGGTGGTGGTGCCTCGCGCATAAGTTACAGTTTCCATTGTGCAGTAGCAGCACCGGGGGTCCCCGGAGAAAACTTCACCGGAGAATTGAGCGAGGCGGACCGGGTATAAAGTCACGAGTTCGCGCCCGCGGTTTCACTGCCTAAGCAGCTTTTCCTCAACTGCTGTTATGCTTACCCAACTACGTACACTCCCGTTGGCGTGAGTAAATAGTTTAGGCTCTCGCACATTGAATTCGTCGATCCTCAAATTCATTATCCGACCGACGGAGCATTAGGAGATTGGTCGAAGCCCTGTAGATTATCCAGCACTTCTTCCCTATCTAAATTTCGATGGGGCTCCAGTTTTTTTTTTTTTTTTTCGGTCGATCCGCTTCGTGGGTTAAACAATTAGATGCGTGAGATATGAAAGGAACGCACCAAAACTGATCACCCTAAACTGTTCCGGATTTATTGTTATTTAAAAAATATTTAGTTGGGTAAACATAAATGGAGTTTTTCGAGTAAAGCGCGAGTAAGTAGATTAGGGTCTTGTACTTTGAATTCGCCGATCCTCTAATCCAATATCCAAGATTCCATCGCAGTCAAAATTTCGGTCGCGGTGCTGTTTATTTTTTGTGGAAAATTGGCTACACACGGAGAAAAATTGTTCTGTTTCTCTAAGAAAATGTAGATCGTTATAGTTTATTGTTGGGGTAGCAAAAATATTTGTTATCACAGCAAAATATTTACTGCCACAGCAAAATATTTTGGTGTCCCTCTGTTAACCAGCTAAATCAGTTATGGTAACAAAATGCTTGTTGTCCCAACACATTTTTTTCTCCGTTCATAAGCTATGAAAGGACCTCACCAAAACTAGTAATCCAAAACTATCTCGGATATATTTAGTTTTTTATCTATTTAGAGAAACATGGCACGATGAAAATCCAAGATAATACCATTTTGACAAGAATCTATTTAAGTCTTGTAAACTTTACCGTTGGATGTAGGACGTGGGCTGAAATCGTTAGTCGCCTATTGAACAAGCTCGGCTGTGTGTCCCTTCGCCCCAGTTGAGAATTCTCCAATTTCTATACAAGCAGGTGTAAAGCAATATCTATAGATAGGGAAATTTAGAGGGACTTAACTTGGGTGGAAAGCAGCCGAGGGGCGCGTGACGTCAGTTCCCCAGAGCTCGGCCCGTTCTCGTTCCCCCTCGCGAAACCTAAACTTTAATTAAAAATTCTTTGACGTTCCCCCGACAAGTGAAAAGTCGACGTAGAACCAACGCCGAAATAAAAATTATATCGGGCGAATATTGCGAGACGCGCAAATAATGCATTTATCAAAGTGCCGTATCTAGAAATACGCGCCCAGTTTTGATCGATCATCTTTTTATGGCAATTGACTGTCACGCGACCATCAATTGACCGGTCCGGAAATGACCGTATGGCGACAAGAGCGACATTAACTATAAAAGCGTCCAGGGTTCCAACTTCAAAATTAACAAAGTACCCCGTCTCGTTTCTCAGAAAAAATTGTAATTATGAAAATTAAAAATTGAAAATTTGTAAAAATTGAAATTTGAAAATATGAAAAATTGAAAATTTGACCAAATTTGTGACCGAAGAATTAAATATGACGCTCAAATCCCACCTAGATAGATGTTTTTCGCTGTTTTGTCATGAAATGACGGTCATGGTGCAACAAATATTTTCCGGAATAAAAAAAGACGGTAAATTGACGATAATTTTTTAATCAATTGACGCTTACAAAAAATGAGCGTCAAGGCACGTCTGTAGCCGTATCGCTCTTTCGAAAGATGATCACAAACTCATTAGATTATCATAATGCACTCGACTATTGTGGTTTATTCATTGAATTTTCCGTAGTGCGAATTAGTTGCCACGTTGATATGCGAATTAACTAAGCGACGCGCGTGGACACGTGTATTTTATTACGTCGAAAGTTCGATTACATAAAATAACTAACGAAGCGGGTCGAATAGTCGAAAACAGGGTAAATTTATGCACTGAACGGGTCATGACATTTCCGCGAGAAGAACCCTCTCGCGCATCGCGAATGCGAGCTGCGCCCACATGCCAATTTCGACGACGCGGGAGGTGAGGCAGAAAAAATCAATTACCGCCCCGATTAATCGAGTAACGCGAGAGCGTACGTACGCGAGCGGGCTTTAATCCATTGTCGCAAAAACGGGATAGGAATGGCCGGAATACGTGAATCCTACCCATCGACGTCCCAATTCGCGAATTCACACGCCGTTTCTGCAATTACACAGGTACCGATTCGCTGAGGTTAGGGCAAAAGTGCCGAATTCTGTGCCGAGGCGATAAGACGGACCAGTTCGTGTTGTCACAAATGCGGATTTGAATTTTAAAAAAATCTAAAACTTCGTAAACTTGCATCGATGACAGTGAGTTGTGTTTAAGTGTTGAACCTTGCTTCCGCCTTGAATACCATCGGCGGAAATTTATTATGATTTAGGAGAGTGCCTTCCCGCATAGTTACACGAGCAGCTATGTCGCACCGTCGCCCACAAGGTGTGAGGCATGAAGCGCGAAGGAACTCTCGTGCGTTATCGCCTCGTTGTCGCGCCGGCGAGGCCTTTCAGGAATCACGAAAGCACCCTGGCGAACGGCGCTGTGGCAACTGGTGTTACTTGGTATTTTCCAGAAGCATAATCCGATAGCACCCTTAGGTGCTAAAAATTCTTTAGCCATTCCATCGGTAACGGGGTGTTTCAACATTGTTGTTACATGCTTCGTAAATCATCATCATCCGCTGCATTCGATACCATCGAGTATGAATGCCGTTGGGTTATGCGGGGGAAAACGGGCAACCAATTTGATTATTGCAATCGCTACACGGTATTTTCCAAAAGTATAACATGACGCTTAGGTATCAAAAATTCATAAGCTATTCTATCGACAACGGGGTGTTTCAACTTTGCTGTTACCTGTTTCGCAAATAATGATCATCCGTCACATTCGATGCCATCGGGCATGAATTCCATTGGATTATGCGGGGGAAAACGGGCAACGAATTTGATTGGTGATGAGCCGGTCTCGCCGGCATTCCATCGTACAGTCGGATGTCGTCCTCGCTGCGAAGTGTCAGAATCCGCGTATCGCTTCCAGCGGCATCACACTTTGACTGACGTGCCCGCGGGTGCGAATTCGCACCGGTGTGCGAGCCTCGTGAGGGGGACGTGATAGAGAAGATACATTGCCCGCGCGGCTCTGGGACACCCGAGAAGATAAGAACGTCACATACGTCTGCCTACTTTGTCAACAGGCGTGTAGGCTGCTGCTGGGGGCCGTTTGCTGTTGATCCACCGGAGGTGCACTTGCAGGAAATGTGAGAGCGCGAGAACGTTGCGAGACGGGAATCGGGTTGGGGGTGAGGGAGAACAAGTAAGACGACGACGCGCAAGGGAGGCGCTTCAGCGACTTCAGTATTTATTCAGCTCGAGTGCTCCGGCTCGGGGTACCTATGCGGCAACCACCCTCGCCTTATCCGCTCGCTCTTCTTCTCGTTACCGGAAACGCCTTCGGATTTTCCTCCGCTCTGTGTGCACAGTACCGTGCCACCACCGCAATGATACTGTTTATGTACCATTTACGCGTTACACTGGTTCGGCTACTGCACTTCTGGCGCTATATCGCTCGTCTTTACCCGAAGTTCTGAGCTCCGGAATCTCAGCTGGCTGTGTGCAGCACCCGTTATGATCATGTCGTTTTGAGCCTGTTACTATGTGGTATTTAGATTTTGGATTTGGTCGATTCCATCCCACTGAGGATGGAAGGAATGGGCACCGGATAACTTTGCAAAATCCTAGCAATTAAATATTTTTATGATTTTTTTTTTTTTTTTTTTACAGATGGCACACGGTGGTCCATCTTACATGGTTTTTGCCCCGTGCATGGTAAGATGGCCCATACGGATCGGCCAATAAGAGACCATGCCTATGAATGTCTCTGCAATGCCTCGAGCACTGAGAATTAAATGAAAGTTTCTTTAGAACTTCAAGTTTCTTTTTGGACATGAAGTCAATTTAACTATTGTAATGAGATAAAAGTGTGGACCGTATTACTGAACTGCGGATGGTTTGTGAAAGTCGAGGAAGCTCGTGGGTTTTAAGCAAATCTCATTACGAACAAGGTTTAATACCTAAACACCTTACTGTAATCGATACGAAATTAGTAAAGTTTTCGATTTTTTTTTAAATCCGTATTTGTGTCAACCAACTCTAGCCCACATTGAACGGGTTTGCCCAAAGGTATTCGTACTCGGCAAGTGTCGCGAAGTTGCGTCTCGGCAATGTTTCGAACACTGAGAATTTAATTAAAGTTTCTTCAGAACTTCAAGTTTTCGTTGGAAATGAAGTCAATTTAACTATTGTAACGAGACAAAAGTGTTGTCCGTATTACCGAACTGCGGATTTTCTCTGAAAGTGAAGGAAGCTTTTGGGATTTAGAAAAATGCCATCAGGAGCAAGATTGATCCCCTAAACACCTCACTGTTATTAACACAAGATAAGTTTTAGATTTTTTTTAATCCACATTTTCGTCAACACACTCTGATCCGTCTTATCTCACCGGTCTATATTCAACAGTTTTACCCAAAAGTATTCACAACCGCCAGACACGTGTTGCAAAGTCGTTTTCCCGATCACGTAAACAACCAATCTCAATGTAATGCATTAGCCGATTCGTGCAATTCAATGTATTGTCGTCAGATCGATCACATCCCGAATTCCGATAAAGGAACATTCCATGTTTCCCCTATTTTCTTCTCATTCAGCGTGTCGGAACATAATAACCTCACGATGCAAATGGACGTCAGTCTGAACGATATTTGACAAGATTACCGCGAATCGAGGACGGAATGGATGTCTCGATCGGCAATGAAAAAGAAAAAAAAATGGTTGGGTGGGCAGATGGGCGAAGCGAACGATTGCACGATTCGAGGTGAGGCATGACGAATCGTTGGATATTATACCGGGGGATCGTCGGGTGACCCTAATACCCCTTGAACCCCCTTTTTAATTATCAATCTAGATACCTTTTTAATTATTGCAGCTATCGGCGATATCGAACGATTGGATCGAGCATAAAATTCCTGGGGACGAGTCATAGCTTCGAATACCTCGTTCCTCGGCGGTTATTGCGTAATTAAGCGTCGATCCGCCGCACGCGTGTGGTGGTGCGCGAACGACGACGAGACGGAGGTATAGAATCTCACCAATGTTTAAAATTGAACGCCGATATCTTGCTGAAACTGCATTGGAACGACGAGCTCGCGTGTCGGATCGTCGCCGACGCCTGCGGCTCATCGCGTCCGCAGAGCTGCACTACCGTTCGCCAGTTGCATGCACCGTCTCTTGCATCCGTTATTTTTAAACACCGCCCCTCGCGTGTCGGACGAGAAAAAAAATAGGAGATTTTCAATTTCGATCCGATGGCCAGACACGTCGAGCTCGTCTACCTCGCTCGCTGTATCCGACTAAACGGATATCGTTTTAGGAATATCAAACAAGCCTCTCGTCGCTGGGCGTATCGGATCCCACGGGTCAATCGCGGCAGCCGTATTTAGCATTTACGGAACACTTTCGCAAACACACATTTGCATTGCTAAAGGATTCCAAACGTGGGCCGAAATGGTTAACATTGAAATCTCGAGTTGCTCATAATGGAAACATCAAAGATGTCCCCTTGGTGGACGTTCGCAGGGGAGAACAATTATCAGTCGCGGACCAACCGACCGTAAAACTTTGGGTTGGATTTGAGTTGTTTTCTACAATCTACTCCAACTCTATCAGCTGATTGGTGCACCGAGCCCGGCATGGTTAACATCAAAATATCGAGTCGCTCATAATGGAAACATCAAACCTGTGTTCTTGGTGGACTTTCGTAGGGGAGAACAATTGTCACTCGTGGACCAACCAGCCGTAAAACGTTGGGTTCGATTTGAGTTGTTTTCTACAATCTACTCCAACTCGATCAGCTGATTGGTGCACCGAGCCCGGCATGGTTGACATTGAAATTTTGAGTCGCTCATAATGGAAACATCAAACCTGTCCTCTTGGTGGACTTTAGTAGGGAAGAACAATTGTCACTCGTGGACCAACCAACCGTAAAACTTTGGGTTGGATTTGAGTTGTTTTCTACAATCTACTGCAACTCGATCAGCTGATTGGTGCACCGAGCCGCCTCTGTTTTGAACCTTCTGGAAACTAGCCGAAAACAACCCGATTTCTATCAACCCGACTGTATATCGGGAGCACGGATAGCTCCTGGTGCAGGGTTGGCAATCGCGCACCGCACCGCACCGCGATTTCCCATCGTATCGCTGAGAAATGAAAGTGGTCCATTCATTGAACCGATCCAGCCACCCGGGATCTTCCCTGGAGTCCTCGGAAATTAAAAACAACAACGACAAGTCTTCAATCATGACAAGGGATTCTTCGGCTCGACAATGGCTGACTCCTGGGACTGCATTGTGGCCTTCGGCCTTTTCCAGGAAAGACATTTGACTACGCACCGCGGGATTCAGTGCATTGTTCCGTGTCAACTGCGCTATGGATCGAAATAAAAAAAATTCCGCCAGTCGGCGAACATTTAAAGGTCGACCAGTGTGCAGCCGTTGCCACCGAGGTGCGCGTTCGTTGGCGCGAGCGAGCGAAGCACTCGCGGGTCGAGCTGCTCGCGCGGAATCAAAGCGAAATAGTTTGAGCCACGATAAGCATTTCCCGACGAAGTTGCATGTCGGTCTCTCGTGTATGCCGTTCAGTGCCGCGTGCGGGAGGCAGTAAAATCGCATTGTTTTCGATATCGCCGCTTGCTCGGCAGGGGCGCAAGGCGAGCTTTAACTGGGGATGCAATGCGCGGAGTCGCGTCGGGGGGCTTCGACGCGAAAGCACTCGCTTTTTGTGGAGCCCTCGGAGAATGCGATAGCGAGCGAACGCGAGGATCGGCCCGTATAAATGTACAACGTCCATCGTATACGTCCGTGCGGAGCGAATTGGCCGCGGACTACGGGCGTTATGCATTTCGTATGCCGCATATCGGAACTCCATTTGATTAATGGAGCTCCCCGTCGGTTATTGCAAAAGGTCGATATATATATTTTTTTCTTTCTCCTCCTTCTCATCTCTTCCCCTTTGCCGAAGCTTTCTCTCGCCCGTCGACGGAATACAATTTCTCTCTCAAAATAAATCGAATATGGCGCCCACAATAGCCACTCTCGGTGCGAGCTCGTTGCAGAGCGTTGCAGACGCGAAATAAAGTATGCGGTAGCGGTGTACCTCATTCGCTCTTTCAGAAGAGATTGCAGACAGCATTACCCGATGAATATTTAATGACCGTACCGCCGATGTAGCAAAGCTGCAGCGGGACATAGATTGAAATTCAGAAGTTTTTGCTCTTCTGCGGTTGCAGTTTTTTTTTTCTTTTGCTCCCGGTAGATCCGTTTAAATGTTTAATACGAGGTGAAGTCGCTGCGGGGAAGACTTGCATTTTGCACGAGGAATTATAAGTTCCCCGCTGCTTGCGAGTTCCGTTACACCTCGCTGAAAAGAACGGGGCGCGGAGGGTAGGAAAAAAAGTGCACAGCTAACCTTGGGATTTCGGAACGCGATTAGCTCCGGAGTGTTTGCTTGGGCAGCTTCCTCGGTGCAACGGCAATCTCGGGTTTAAATATTTAAGGGGTGTACCGTGCCGTCCCTCAAGCTCTTAATCGCCTGCTATACGGAGCAAGGATATTGAATAGCTCGCTTGGGAAAGTGGGAAATGCGGAGGAAAAAAAAGCTCGTTCGACGGAGTTCGGTGGGCGAGGAGAGGTCTCGGATCTCCGCGCACTCGACACTCTTCATCGGCTGCTGTTGGTTAATAGAAGCGATTCCTCATCAAACTGGGTCAGACACCGCGGATAGTAAAAATTAGCAATAATTACCGAAATTTTTTAATTGTCAAAAATTAATAAGTGGGTGGACGACGGAACTTTTAAGAGAAAAAATACGTCCAAATATGCATGAGACATTGAACAATTTTACAGTATTATTTCAAACATTCGCGCATGCGCACCGAGCAGAAATGCCCGACAAACTTGTTCACGCAATGCAGAGTAAAAAAAGTTTGTCCTTTTTACAACTCAATTGTTCGAATTGTAATTTAATTTTTTAAGTTAATTTTTTTCCGAGTGTCGGAAGCGTATCGCATCGAAATTGCGAGTAAACTTCGTCCTGTTTGAGTACGGCACAATTACTTCCGGAATATTCGACCCGATCGGCGCTTGAGCGTTGCTTGTATCAAATATGTATTTCATGAAAGGGGTGAGATTGTGTCATTTGTGACGCAAAAGAGTAATTACAGCGGAGGTATATATATATATGTATAATTGGTGCTGCAGTTGATTCCCTAAGTTAATTAACCTCCACTCGGGGCGGCACGAGGTCAGCTCCGTTGTCGTACAGCTCGATCTCTCTCAGCGTCGGGGCGCGTAACGTGTACTCATTAAAAATCGTAGCTCTACCATGAAATGGTGAATGCCGGCGGATGCGCAGGCCAAAAGGGGTTTCAGGCCAAATGAAAGGCAAGCCTTTGATCCATTTTCAGGACGTAATTTAAAGCGGCGAAGCTGCGCCCGATGGGTGTGAGGCCGTGGAAAGAGCGTCCCTCTTCGCAATTTGGAGAATACCGGATTCACCGTCCCCTGAACCTTCGTCGTTAGCTCTCTATCCGTCAAACGCTCATTTGATAATTGGAAGCATTGTTAAAATCGTTCAGTCAAATATTATTATTATTATTATTATTATTATTATTATTATTATTATTATTATTATTATTATTATTATTATTATTATTATTATTATTATTATTATTATTATTATTATTATTATTATTATTATTATTATTATTATTATTATTTACAAAGCATTAGCTGCCGCGAAAGTGCAGCAAGTACTGAATTTTCTTATGGAATGTGTATGGAAAACATATACGGGTGTATGTGTGGGTGTTCGTGTTAATTAAAAGCAAGAAATTGTAGTTGTGCCGAGGTGGTGAATTCGAGGTTGAAATGAAAAAAAGAAGTGTGTTTTATTATTTTACTTTTGATTAGCAAAATATCCCGAGGGCACACGATGATGAGAACGGTAGCAAGGAAGAATCCCGTGCGCACGAGCTCGTGCATCGACGGTGCACATTACTGTACGAAACTCCGTAGTATCGGTAACTGCAGTGTACCCACACTCGGGAGGCCGCGAGTCATGCAACACAAGGATCGACGTGGCTGTCCAAGTTTTCGGAAAGTTCGTCTCACAACACGGGATCACGCTCCATGTTCCGCCGAATCGTTCCGCCCTCGTATAACAGGTCATCCGGCTTCGAGGGTGCTAGCCGGTGGATTCTGTCTCGGTGCGGTTCTAACTTCCCGGAGCTCAATTTGGCGAGTAATTTTCTTGGCTGTTCCTACCCCGGCGTGCTCCTTCGTAGAGAACCCAAGACACGTGCCCCCACAGCGGCGGATTTCAGCCCGAAGGCGCAGTAGGCGATAATCTTTTTGTTTCGCCCCAATGGAAATTTTGGAGCGTTGGATTAAAACCTGTCGAACCCTCTCCGTAAAAACAAGCGTTTTACGGCTTGTCGAGAGGGTAAGTGCACCAATTCAGCCCTACAAGTCATAGGTAATACAAAAGAGAAAAAATAAATAAACTAAATTATTAAACCGCGTTGGTAATTTCACTTATGAAACTCCTCGTTATCGTACTTCATCAGAACCGGATGCAATGCCATAAAATTCCTACCTGGGAGACTTCACGTTAAGTGCAATTGTTCAGCCCGAAGGCGCAGTAGGCGATAATCTTTTTTTTCGCCCCGATGGAAATTTCGGAGCGTTGGATCAAAATCTGTCGAACCCTCTCCGTACTCCATCAGAACCGGATGCAATGCCATAAAATTCCTACCTCAGAGACTTCACGTTAAGTGCAATTGTTCAGCCCGACAAGTCATAGGTAATAAAAAAAGACAAAAATTAAACTAAATAATGCGCCCAAAAAATGGGGAATGGAACGTTATTAAGGCAGACGCAGCTTCGTTGTATACCACGATGTATATTTCTCGGGTCGGTAGTTTAGACTATTTTGTAACAAATTTTTGTATTTTTATTTTTGAACTTTATACGCGTTTCCCTCCAAACGCGACAATCGTAAACTTGCTGAGTGAGGGCGAAGAGTCCACATTCTCGCTGTTGTCGTGATGCTTCTCTTGCTCTGCGCTGTACAGTCTCGACTATCCCTCTCGACGGGGCGTTTTACTGCTTGTCGAGAGGGTAAGTGCACGTATTCAGCCCTACAAGTCATAGTTAAAACAAAAGGGAAAAAAATTAAACTAAACTATTAACCCGCGTCGGTAATTTCACTTATGAAAATCCTCGTTACCGTAGCTATGCAATTACAACTGTCATTGTAGGCAAAAAAAAATAAAAATCAAGAAATATAAAAAAACAACATCGCGGCCCTCTCGTTCCATTCGTCGCCACACAGTTTTATAATTCCCGTTGACACTGGAAGCTTCGGCAAAACAGTTAATACCGTCGCATTCAACGTACTGCGGTTAAATAATAGCGCGGTACAGTTTTAGACGATTACGCGTTATTCCTGCGGAGCGGGAGGCGGGTCAGAAGAGGGTTTTAGCCGATAAAGTAAATGCCGGAAAGCTTCGGTCCACAAGGTGTTTAACCGTGGCGCAGTGGAGTGCACTGGAACGGCACATTTTTATTCCGGCTGTACTTCACAGCGCCGCACCGTTGCGGCAAAGAATTTTCAGCGATAGCGCCGGAGAAAGAAAGACACGGGAACAAAAAAAAAATGGGAAATGGAACGTTATTAAGGCCGCGCGACGCAGCCTCCTTGTATATCACGATGTATATTTCTGTCCTGCGTATCGCCCACCGGTCGGTAGTTTAAACTATTTTTCATTTTTTTTTTTTTTTTTTTTTTTTTTTTTTTTTTTTTTTTTTTTTTTTTTTTTTTTTTTTTCTTTTTTTTTTTTTTTGTTGT